>CM069867.1:43693944-43773944 GCA_036172795.1 Pelodytes ibericus
TTAGTTTTGCATGTCAGGATTATTTTTGGGGTATCTGTTCCATTGGATCTGACTTTTTAGACTTTCATCCTATATCTTCAGGAATTCTTTTTTTTTTTTAAGCAGCTAATGCCACCAAAATGCAGCTTACGTGGGTCGCCTCATACGGAGCTCCACCAAAACAGGTCTGACTATTTTGGCATCTAACTCCGCCACCTAATTGTTAATAACCTTGAATTATAAACCATAATTAAAATCAAAACGTAGTTAAAATGCATCTACTATATATAAAGATAGTTCCATAGTAGTTTAGGATGAAACAAGACTTGTGTCCATCAAGTTCAACCCTTTTCCTATTCTTGTGTAAAGCTGTTGATCCAAAAGCCGGTGACCTCTTTGTACTGTCCTGTTAATTAAAAGCTCGTTGGGGAGCCCTTTGTATATAAATATATGATATATATGAAAACTATGCACTCTTAGATGCCATTTCTGGAGTGTGTACAAATGTAACTCTTCTAGCTTTAATGTATTAAAAATAATGTTACAGCATATAGTAAGATTCTTAGTCCTCTGCCTAATTGTCCTTCAGTCCAGCCTTTGTAATAATATAAAATACAAAATAAGCAAAGCCCACCAAAAATATATATCATTGTGCAAAGCAAAAAGGTATTCAGAGTTTGGATATGTCAACTTTCCTGGTTCAGACTCTATTAAAATAAATCAAAACACAAATACTGCTTAGAACCTATGCTGGCAAATACAATGGTATATTTTTCTTTTGCCTTAAATTTTAAAAAAAAGGTGCAAAATTATATTTAATGTAGACATATGCATGCAAACAATGCTTAGTTTTGTGAAAACTCGAGAGGATAACAGTTATTATCAGCTTAGTATATAGAATGGTATAATAATGGTATAATAAAGATGTGATGATGTACTATGCACCTACTTTGAAGAGATTAAGTATATATCCAAATACAATATGTGTTAAATAAACCTACATTAAAGTAAAAATATTATGTACATATATATAAAACATACTATCCTACGGTATGTACATAATCTTTTTTTCAAATATATAGACTTGCAATATACTGGTTATTTAACATGAACAGTGATTTACCTGCCAAAGAATTTGGGGAATAATCTTCCTTACCTTCCTCCATCTTGGTATGAATCTATTTTCTTTAGAAGATGACATGCATAAATGTGATTTATGGTTGCTGCTGAGTAAGGTATCATTTGAGTTTGTTAGTGTGGGAATTCTGTATACTGTATGTCATGTTTGACCAGGCAAAGGGAAATCCCCTTGGATGTAATTCATATATAATTCTGCATGTACATAGTACATCTACCATGCTGCATTTATTTTCCAATACAGGGTCTCTACATGCATTGTGAAATGGTATAAGAGGATTTATTTAAGCATTAGGGTTTACATCACTATAGACCCCAGATGTATTCTAGCTTTTTGATGACTGAATACATTGTGTTCCATTATCACTTAGAGGGTTAAAAGATCGTTGAAGTGTTAGAATAGTTAAATATGGAATTTAATCATGTACAGAAAACAGATTAATACTAATGATGTTTCCAATGTGCAAGTTACAGAATCACTTGTTTAAAAATCCACTATAGTCACTGTTGATTGTATTACATACATTGTATACAGCTTTTTGTTTCTTTATTATTTTATCATGTGTTTTACTAGGAGGAGCTGTTAGGCAACAATGTATAGTTAAACTGTTAAGTACATGAGAGTTGCATTCAAGGTCACCTTATTTAATATCCTTAAAGTTCTCAACTGTCAAGTAAGCTACTACTTAAACTGAGTCACAATTTAAACTTCTCTTAAATAGGGGTCTATTCACTTAAATTTGTGACTTTAAAAGTCTACTTTGTCATGCTAGTCACTAAAGGAAATGCAACCTCCCTTTCCCCCCACCTAGCCAATGTCCAAATCCCATTTTCATTGAAAAGCTATAAAGCTTGTTATAAACTGAAATCTGAAGGGAGTTAGAATTAGTAGGACTTTGACATACAACCCCATCCTACAACATGCCTCCTTTGATAAGTGTTGAGTTGTATTTTTTTTTTTTAAATAAAGAAAATCTTCCCTGACATAACCCTGATATAACAGGGTCTTGTGGGGCTCCCCTAATGGCCCCTAGCCAGGGCAAGTAGCTGGGAGTCTGCCAAATGGGCAAACAACAAACAAACAAACAAACAAACTCATTCAAACCAGAATTAAATCTTAGTCCTGGAGTATAGCAGATCTACTATTGGCTGGTTTCAAAATTCTGTAAATTTGTAGGGATGGGACAGATATAATTCTGATATGTAGTATTCCAGAGGTTTGTCCAAGGCTCACTGCTCACCCACATGGGTTTTATTTACAGGTTTTGGGCATTTATTTGAAGGCAGAGTTCGCGAGTAGGTAGGGTACATATTATTTAATTTATTATTTGGTTTATCCAGGGGTTTTGTGGCAGTGTCTGGATAAGAGAGGTAATTTTATTAAATTTGGAGAGCATTTAGTATTTTTTTTGTGTTGTCCAGTCGCCTTGGGAAAGCTTAACAGTGTATGGGGGTGAATGATATTAATTTTAATTGGGGGCTCCTGGATCCTTAACTTGGCCCCGCATATGCGTTAAGAGTCCTGGGAGGGGGAGTTGATTATTTCTGGGAGGTTTTCTGTCAAATTCGAACCACTGATTATTAAAAAAAATGATCTAGGAGGTTATCTGCAAAAAAACGCTTCAATCAATTTACCTGCCATCATAGCCTATGTAAGGTGAATTGAATCTAAAAAAAATGATTTAAAGTCAAACTCAAGCTCAGATGTTGAAGTTCGAATTTGACCTCCTCGACATACCTCAACTCGACTCATATTGACCTTGCAAAAATAGTTAATGAATACCTTTTTTGAAGTCAAGAGGTCAAGATGAGGTATCCGAAGAGAAGGTGTGTCTGTCATGATTGGAGGTCGAGGTGAGTGCTAATCTGGACCTATCTCGACTTTTAGTGAACTGATGTTTAATAAATAGTATCACTACACTCCAAAATCAACTATTGCATGGAAAAAAGGATTAAACAAAGAAAACATGTGGTTAACAGATTTAATTAAACAACCCATTTAACAATGGCAAGTGGTAAATGATAATAGTTCATAGAGTTTGTAGGATAGCAAGATCATTGCAGAAGCATCAAACTGCCAGAAAGTAGCACATTTTGACACTATTGTTCTATACATACATACCTGGATAAGGAAAGTTGAGATACAAAAGGTTTTATATGTTTTGTGCCTCTGGCTATATGCTCTTAATTTGTTTACTCTTGGCAGGAGCCAGTAGATGAGGTTTATTAGTTTTGTCAAGGTGGTGGCTCAAGAATCTCAGGAGCTCGTCCAGTATTAATGGAGAGGTCAACAAAATGGGTTGCCATACTTGTAAGTATACATTGAAGCGGGAAATCCCACAGCACATCAGATTCCTTTCTGCAACAATGAGTCTGTGATTTCTTTGTAGGCCCTTCTCGATCTATAGGTTTATATTATAATATTAGACAAATGTTTTGGGCAGCTAATCCCTGTTTTTGATTTGGATAAAAAAAGGCCTACACACGTTCCAAAAAATGAAACTTTTACTGGTGTCTCTGTGGCATTGATGTCTTGCATTTTAGCATGCTTTAAGGCAGTTGTTGCAAAGATATATGATTCAATATATATGTGTTAACTGCAATTTTATTTCTTGTATTAGTGTTGCACTACAAGTATTTTTAGAGGAAAAAGCAACTACCAAGTATTACAGAAAACCTGTAAAAGGGCAAAAGAAACAAAGAGCGGAATAAGGAAACAAAATGAAAGGTCTACTAAATAAAGAATTGATGGAACAAAAGAAGGTTGGAGCAATGGTGCATCTTACCGAATGCAGGTATGTCGGTATGATACACATTTGTGAACTAAATAACCAATATGGATCATTGCAATAGCCATTCAATTAAATGTACACAACAGTTTGCCACTTTTAAATGTATGTTTTTATGCTGCCCACCTGTGGAGAACAAAACTAACCAATTGGAGGAGTTTATGGGCGGTCTTACAAATGTTTTTATAGCATGCTCTTTTTGTATGTAATAAGTCCATTATTAAGTCTCACGGGCGAAACTCGTGAGACTATGCTTGGTCCTGTATTGTTTTTCATATTTTTGAATAAAACCTAAAGCTTTTATCGGAGAACCTGGTTACATATTTTCATCACGGCAAGGAACACCGTTTGTTTGTCGCACTCGCCTGTGCTGGGCTTACGGTTATACATCCATGATGTTTTGGGCTGCCTGTTCCGGTGACTATAAACTTCTTTTGCAGGGAATTGAGACAGGAATTTCGCATTTTAGGCCAATGTAACCAAGTTAAAAAAAATTCTCCTATGCAGCTGAAAGGGAGGATTTTTCAGACTTCAAAAACTGAATTGGAGATGGCATGATTAGTGGAGAAGGCGGCATTATTGCAACATCATTAGTGACATCACATGCATTGGAAGCACAGGTCATTTGTAAAACCAACCCCTGCAACTTGTGATTAAGTGGTTAAGTAGTTAATCATTCCTTTAGACTCCAGATACTAACTCACAGGCACTGGTATATATACTAACATAAAGTTGTGAGTTTCCCTTCTTTTTTTTTTTTTCTTTCTATATGTTGCCACCCTGATTTTATTTTACTGGCAGGCTGGTAAAAAAATGTCTTGAGGGCAATGTTAAATATGTGGAGGGAATAGCATATTATTTGATTTTTTTTTTTGGGAACAAAAGGTGGCAACCCTAACCCTTCTGGACTTTAATATCAAATTTGTATGTCCAAAAGAGGGCATTCCAGTTTCTTCAAGTTTATCCTTGAAATAAAGCAGTACAAAAAAATTTAAATAAAAAAGACACAAAAACACGCACACACAATTTCCTACATGTTGCCTTAGTTTTTCCTTTTAAACAGTAGGAGTTTTCGAGAATCAATTACAACAATAGATCGAGCAGTAAATCAACAAAGAAGAAAAAGAGAAATGGTGCTGAGGGATAGTTAGAAGACAAGGTCATTTACATTTTAGCAACACTCAGGGCTTCCAGCTACCTTTAAAAGCAAGGACTGATTTGTTTATTAAAGCTATATTTTCGGATCACAGTATTATGTTTCCTGCTTGTTCTATTACCTATCGCCTGCTATCCCATGTCTACACAGTCATCTAATGAGCCATCAATCTGCTGGTTTCTTTTTTTTACTGTACATTTTAAAGGACCCTGTGATAGAAAAGGCTTCAATAAAATCAATTTAAATATGCCACCGGCTCTTACTTCACAGTTCTTCCCACGTTATGTATCTAAGTTTGTTATTATTTCACATTTGGAATAATATTGTAGTTGAACTATAGACACTATCATTTCACGCAGTTCCTGATTTCCTGATCGGAGTACAAGCATTAAGCACCAGCAGTAATAGTATTTTCATTGTAATTAAGTGTTAATTACTTCCATATGTTAATCGAGTCTCGGAGAAAGAGTTGTTGCTATTGTTACGGAGCCTAAAAATAATTTCCATGTGATAATTTTACAGATATCAAAAACTGAATAATTACAGCAGGCACTAATTAAGAAAGTAGCGACTGAGCTAGGAGTTAAGACTGCATTAATTTTAATGCTTTTTACAGTTCTTTAATTGGGGCTTGAGCTGTAAATTGAGAGTTGATGTACTTTTTTTTTTTCTTCCATAAGCAAACTCTGTATTTGCAATCTGCCTCCTATATACTACAACCCAAGGTCAGCACAAGTTTGCAAAATCCCTATGCGCGTTATATGAAATGTTCGGTGGTGAAGCATGCATCTATCACTCTGACAAGCATTGAACTTTCCAAGAGAACATGCTCTCACTTCTTAAATTATTAATTGCATTAAATACATTTTCATATTGTGGACTGTTTGATACAAACTGTTCCCTGGTAGAGAGGATTGGTCCCCCCACAGTATGATACAGTTTGCCTTCTGTTATTTCAATACATGAGTACAAGGATTTCCAAGTCTGTATTTCCTGGGATTGCAAAATGAAATATGCTACAATCCAAGGTTTACATAAAAAATCACTTCGGAGAGCAATGGTTTTAGGGCCCGTGTAATTTGATTCCACATGTCTATAATGTTGTACTCATGCATGTACACTCTCCTAGGCTTTATCATCATCGCATGGGTATCATTAGACTCATGATTATCATCAGTGGGACATTCACTAGTAATGTTTTAAAAAGGACGGGATGAGTTTGGAAATGTAATATTTCCTTCCAGATTGTTTAATTTGATTAAATCCATCCGGTCCATTTGAATAACGACATGCATGCAGGTGTGTTAGTAGTGCCTGCATTAGCCCCATAAAAAAAATGAAAAATCATTGCAGGATCAACAAATAAAAATAATAGTAGATTAACACAGGGGCGCTAATTGGTTCCAATATTTTTATTTGTTGAAAGTTTTCTCATATTTTACAAAAATGCTAATTTGTTATATATGGAGTGTGTCCAATACATGTATCCTGGTGGGGGACAGGTTTTCTGGGAACACACGGAGGTAGGGTGAAAATACACAAGCAGCCAGTATTGGCACAGACAGGTGTACATGGTGGAGTGTTGACCATTTTGTGAACGAGCCTGATTAAGACTTGAGTGGTTTCCAGTTCCTCTCTATGTAATTTTGACACATAAAATACATAAAACACTCTCACAGAGCAAAATGTCATAAACTGATAGAAAATGTGCAAACGCTGAGGTCTAATTTATAAAAGGGGTTGCATCTTTTATATAAATCTCAGCATTTTGTGGAACCTACAATAGTTATTTCTCTGCATCGGATTTGAGGGAGGTGCTATGTCATTTGTTAAGTGCATTTTGGCATGTTTTTATGTATGGGCTGACTGGTACACTTAACCCAGAGCTGCATATCAGTGCACATAATGCTAAGTTTTATTAGGGGTTAGTGTTATACAAAGTTGGACTGTGGAATAGAGTCTAGGAAATCTGATACCACATTGCTTTAATACATACGGGGCTCAGGATGCCCTGCACATTGAGCAGTGATTTTTGTAATTTCCAAAGCAGGTGTTTTTTTGAGGAAAACCGCTAAGACATTTAATAAAAATATTGCCGTGAAATGACTGCGTGTCATCTGAAGTGATGTCTACTGAGCATCGTGTGTATGAATCATTTAATGGACTGTGTTACAGTAAATATCCTTTGTATCCATTAAATGATCCCATAGTGTAACCAGCATCAATGTGTTTGTGTGCTTATTGATTTTCTGTACATTTGTCAGATTTCTGAAATTATAACTTAAATGCTCTCAGTGACATAATCTAGCACTCTCCAATAGTAATTACAAGGATCAGAGTATTGTACAAACATCCTATCGCATATCCTATATATTTTAGAGTGATCAGAACACCCCATTAAGAAGGGACAGCTACAGAAAAAGCATGCTACAGGGCTTCACGCAGTGGTGTATCTTGATTTTGTGCTGCCCTAGGCAGACAAAATCCGGGCACCCCCCTACCCACACTGCACACCCACGTTACACACCTAAGACATGCCCCATCATTCAGACTCACATCAAGCTCACACTCCCATCACACTCAGTCACACACTCCTACTCCCATCACACTCAGTCACACACACTGTCTCCCATCACACACACTCTGACTCCCATCACACTCAGTCACACACACTGTCTCCCATCACACACACTCTGACTCCCATCACACTCAGTCACACACGGTCTCCCATCACACACACTCTGATTCCCATCACACTCAGTCACACACACACATACACACTGTCTCCCATCACACACACTCTGACTCCCATCACACTCAGTCACACACACTGTCTCCCATCACACACACTCTGACTCCCATCACACCCAGTCACACACATTGTCTCCTATCACACACACTCTGACTCCCATCACACTCAGTCACAGTCTCCCATCACACACACTCTGACTCCCATCACACTCAGTCACACACAGTCTCCCATCACACACACTCTGATTCCCATCACACTCAGTCACTCACACACACACACACTGTCTCCCATCACACTCAGTCACACACACTGTCTCCCATCACACACACTCTGACTCCCATCACACTCAGTCACTCACTCACACACACACACACACACACACTGACTCCCATCACACTCAGTCACACACACACACAGTCTCCCATCAGCACTTACCTTTCCCTGGTGGCAGGCAGCATGGTCCCTCCATGCTGCCTGTTCGGCTTCCCGGCGATTGTGCCGACAGGTCACGTGACCGGGCGCGCGTATGACGTCAGCGGAGTATTGTACAAACATCCTATCGCATATCCTATATATTTTAGAGTGATCAGAACACCCCATTAAGAAGGGACAGCTACAGAAAAAGCATGCTACAGGGCTTCACGCAGTGGTGTATCTTGATTTTGTGCTGCCCTAGGCAGACAAAATCCGGGCACCCCCCTACCCACACTGCACACCCACGTTACACACCTAAGACATGCCCCATCATTCAGACTCACATCAAGCTCACACTCCCATCACACTCAGTCACACACTCCTACTCCCATCACACTCAGTCACACACACTGTCTCCCATCACACACACTCTGACTCCCATCACACTCAGTCACACACACTGTCTCCCATCACACACACTCTGACTCCCATCACACTCAGTCACACACGGTCTCCCATCACACACACTCTGATTCCCATCACACTCAGTCACACACACACATACACACTGTCTCCCATCACACACACTCTGACTCCCATCACACTCAGTCACACACACTGTCTCCCATCACACACACTCTGACTCCCATCACACCCAGTCACACACATTGTCTCCTATCACACACACTCTGACTCCCATCACACTCAGTCACAGTCTCCCATCACACACACTCTGACTCCCATCACACTCAGTCACACACAGTCTCCCATCACACACACTCTGATTCCCATCACACTCAGTCACTCACACACACACACACTGTCTCCCATCACACTCAGTCACACACACTGTCTCCCATCACACACACTCTGACTCCCATCACACTCAGTCACTCACTCACACACACACACACACACACACTGACTCCCATCACACTCAGTCACACACACACACAGTCTCCCATCAGCACTTACCTTTCCCTGGTGGCAGGCAGCATGGTCCCTCCATGCTGCCTGTTCGGCTTCCCGGCGATTGTGCCGACAGGTCACGTGACCGGGCGCGCGTATGACGTCAGCGCGCCCGTCACGTGACTGTCGGCACTTCCGTGTCGGCACACTGCACGGGGAGCTGAACAGGCAGCACGGAGGTTTCTCTGTGCTGCCTGTTCGGCTCCCCGTGCAGCCTGGCAGGCAGAGCGATGGTGAGGGGGGATCTTCCGATCCCCTCTCACCTCCGTCTCTGCCTGCAAGCGCGGTGGGGTTTTTTTTTTTTTTTTTTTAAAGGGCAGGATTTTTATTTTTTTATTTTTGTAATTTTTTTTTTCCCCAGTGCTGGGGGGCGCTGCCGCCCCCCAAAATTTGCCGCCATAGCTCGCGGTAAATACAGCACTGGCTTCACGTAAATCAGTGCTATATTTTTAAGTAATGATAGCTAACCCTGGCACTGCAGATGCATGGGAACTACATAACCTTAGCGCTGCAGGAGAATCATCTGTAGCGCCAAGATTCACCATCATTATATTATGGTGTATGTTTCTTTTAGCAAACTATAAATCTGGGCAACCTAATTCTTCCTATGTGCTCAGAATCACATATGTAACATTGTATTAGGTAAGCTAATTCCAAAACAAACATATGCATGTTTCATAAAGCATTTCTTATGCCTCCAGATTTTCTAATTCTCTTGCATTAATTAAGATTTTAGGTAAATGACATAAGTGGCCTAATTTTTTATTTCTGTCAGAAAAAACAATTACACTGCTGGAAGTAACAAATGACCTGGACGCATGTTGCCTGTTGAAAATTTTCAAGCTACATTATTTCTGACAAGCAAAAAAACAAATAATAGTTGTTTTGGCCAATTTCTACCATAAGCGATGTCAGCTTTAGCAGATGCAGCTTAGTATTGCCGCCTTTTTCCCCCCCCTCTCTCTCTCTATTGTCATGGCTCATTAAAGTGTGCTGACTCTTGTGGATTCCTAGTTTATTTAGGTAAATAGTTATTTACATGAACTGCTGCATTTTTCTTTGGTGACAATTCCTAATTATTCAGAAGGCCAAGGGTGATATATTAGCTCCTTTGTATGAAAGCTGCACCTATGAAGATGTTCTTAAAATTAACTATCCTTTCAACAGTAATGCTAAATTTTAAAATGGACAAATTAGGCTGCTCTTAACCACATATGGTAAATGTTTTAAACATATCCCAACTGGTAGTCACTCTAGAGAACAATTCCTTATGATAAAGTGGAAGTATTCGGAGCTCATTTGGGGGTCTGCTGTGTTGCCAATGCGAACCAGTATTATACTCAGAAGGGATCATGATATGGCAGTGAACAATATATTCTCCTCATTATTTGAAGCTCCACTACCTCCACTCCCCTCATCCACTGCAGCTCCTTAATGTGCCAAAGTGAATTGATAGAGTTGAACAGTTGTATGTCAAACTAATGGAGACAATCTATCAAAATAGGAGGCATTTTAAAAAAAAAAAATGTCTTCTTATAAAGTGCTCCTGGTGTGTGCTGAGCTGTAAATAGGATTTCCCAGACACAATGCATATTCGAAGAGCTTGCAATCTAATATTTATCCTCTAACATTAAAAGGGAAGCATTACAATATCTGTATGGGGTGTTAAAACGATTGTAGAACAATCTGGAAGTCTATAATGTTATTAATACTCATTTTAAAATGAAAGTTTTATATAAGAAGACCTGTGAATTTTCTAATAATATGAATGATGATCAGATATACTAAAGCTGCATTGTGTAAAATCACATTATGGGATGTTCCGTGCTTAGTATATCACTTTATGTTTCCTTATGTAGCTGCAGTGTCCTATCATTCCCTAGAGGAAGACATGTATAAGATGGATTGGCATATATTTCTTGAAGATACATTTTCAAACTCCATATACATTGTTGAATAATTACCAAAGAGATTTCCAAGGCAAATGTGTCAAAAAATGTAAGGTTTCCACCTTTGTCTTGGCAGTGTGGGTTTCTCATATTTTTATATCCCATACAAGAATGCAGCACATGTTATAATAGATCTATATGAGAAAGGTGCAACCTATTTTTTATTTAACTGAAGGAAAGGATTAGGCAAAACCCCATCAAACGAATTACATGATTTTTTGAAAATATTTATTTAGTATGATAACTGCTTGAAGGGACACTCCAAGCATTGAACTAACTTTGATGCATTTGGTAATGTTTAACATCTACGTTATATGGGTGTTTTTGTGTAAATATATGCAGGGGATCCTCGGCAATATATTTCATAGTGTCCTGCGCTAGCCTTGTTTTCTTTACATTTGCTTTTGGCCTGGGGAGCAAAAACAATGCAACGACCCATAATGCAACTTCACCAGCTTACATGTCTCATCATAACTTCCCCACCTATCATTAGATATAGACAAAGCACAGATAGAGCAGTGGTTGGGTGCTAATGCATGTTTACCCATTCTCCCCCTCTGGACTCTTATTACCCTTTTTCAACCTCAGATCCAGAAATGAAGAGGAATAATGTGAAGGTGGAGACAGGGAGGGCAGGTGGTCAAAGGTCAGTTGTAGGAGGTCTGGATAGAAGCTCACCTCAAGGTTTCCTACACTATCATATTGATCCAAGCCAGAGACTAATTTCTGTAAAGTGGCTGCATGCGTTCAGAATTGGACAATACAGTGCTTTCATATGCATAGTTGAAGCAGGGGGTGCTGGTTAGTTTTAGGTTTGCTTAAGTTTAGTATTAGGGTATTAAGGTTTGAAGTTATTTTTAGGGTTAGGAGTTAGTTTCAGGGTTAGTATTAGGGTTAATTTTAGACATTATGGTTTGAGGTTAGGGGTTAGTTTTAGGGTTAGTTTTACAGTTAGCATTAGTCTAGGGGTTATTTATAGGGTTGGGGTTAGTATTTGTTGACTTTGACAGTTCAGCTGCACTGACCCATCAGCACTGTAACTTCATTTAAGCCAGCCGTAAATGGTTAAAGTCAAGGACAAAACATAAATAGTAAATCTAAGGTTTGTGGTAATTTTGGTACAGGCGATATCACCTGTCCTAGGTGCTATCCACAAAGAAACAGATAATACTGAAAGATGGAAACAGGAACAGATGAACAGAAAGGCAGGCAACTGCTTGATAAGGATACATCTCCGTCTAAATAGGGAGAATCTGTGTGATGCAGACTTGAAGAGCGACACTCCTGATTTACAAGAAAGGTACTTGAATAGTGAGAGCCGTCAGAGCTTTGCCAATCTGACAAGAGAACCAATCAATAATACTCTATACAGTACACACTCCACAAATCTTTGACAGGTATTCCTTCTACTACCATTGGAATACTGATTTTTTTTCATGGATAATGAATCTTCCAAATTAGTTATCACACACCAAGAATTCTTTTATACTAAACTATATTTTCTGTTACGGATGAAAGATCAATCGATGATATTTCAGAAAGGGCTTCTAATAATTGGAGGCTACCTACATTATTAACCCATGGTCATGTGAGGAAAGACAACTTATAAATATAAACATGATACACATTAACATTAACCTTTAAGACAATGCTCCCAAACCTGGATGTGGGGGACATGCCCTCTAGGTGGGCCTGTGATGTTGCCAAGAAAGACCAGAGTACTCCATGCTTAGTGTGTGCATAATCATACTTGTTGCAATTACAGACTTACAAACAAACAGGGAGCTACATACAGTGAAAGATAAGAACAAAAACACATAATACAGTTGAAGGTTTCTATAAAATGCCTATATCATTGACAGGGGGGGGGGCATATCCTACCTTTCCCCTCTCTTATGCAGATACCTTCTCAGCTTCCCCCCCCCCCCCCCACCATTGCTTACCTCTGTTGGCTTAGGAAAGGGGTTTCCTGGTAGGAGGCAATCCCCTGCAATTCTCTCTTTGATGAATAAAGCCTTTTGTGTATGTATTGTAGACCAGCCCCCCCCCCCCCTCCCACCCAGCCGCAAAGTTGCTTACTTAACATCATGGGAGTTGCAGTGAACAAAAGTTAATGCTGGGATGCACAGCTAAAAATCTGAGGTTTTACCAAAAAAAGAGGGTAGTTAGAAGATAGTAAAAAGGGGATATAAAGGTTTGGATGCAAAACAGGATGCTTGTAGTTATGCAGTAGTGGTGGCTAGCCTTTGGCACTCCAAGTGCTGTTATAACATTTCTGATGATGGTCAGCCAACCAAATGCATGGCTGAGAATCATGAGATGCGTGTTCTGCACCATCTGCAGTACCAATCCATAAATATATATTATCTATCCTTTGCCACTCCAGTTATCCCATGAGGATTAACTTACTCACTTACTGAGAGTCATGGGGAATGTACTCTCAACAACTGGATTTTTAACTGACCCTGGCAGCAATACATGTACCTTGTGTCTCCATCATGCCCGATTCTCCCTGGTGCCTAGTGGAGGCAGCGGAGGATGTCTGCATGATACGCGCAGACATCCTCCGCTGCTGCCCGGCATTTCCGTCAGGACTTTTATGTTGAAGCCGGAAGGACTCATCGCGCAGACATCCCCCGGCTGTTAGAGAGGGGGATCCAGGTCCCCTGCAGCTCTGCGGGGGACCTGGATCCCAGTCTTATAATCTGACCTCAATTTGAGGTCAGATTATAAGACGACCTCGAATATAAGACGAGGGGTATTTTTCAGAGCATTTGCTCTGAAAAAAACCTTGTCCTATATTCGAGCAAATACAGTATATGTTGTTTTTTTGCTGCATTCCCCTGCCTGTCAGGTAATGTTACTGCTCCAAATCTCAATTTAACCTACCCTAAAAAACCTGCTCCTTCTCATTCCTTTGCTGCTGCTCTAGTGGGCCAGTTTGAATTTCCCACTGGAGGGATACTGCCCCCCTTCCAGATGGCCTATGGTCATTGATCACAGTGATAGAGATTTAAACCTTGATGATGGTAGTGAGACTTTTATGAGCATTAGAAGGCTTCCTGATATCAAAAGTTTGGGAAATCCTGCTTTACGGAGATCAGACAATGTGGTTTTACAGCTGTGCATAGAACCTATGTTTCTCTTAAGATAACAAAAATTATAACGTTTGGTCAAATGTAACTTGGTTTAAAGGGATCTCCTGGCTCTATTTTGTGAATATTTCCCATGATGCAACATCGTCCAAAATCTTCCAGCCAGTCTCACTTTACAACTGTGGCCAAAGCCTGCATGATGATGTCATAAGATACACCCCTGCTCTCTTACTGGCTCCTGTGTATCATAGTTGGCAGGACTAGGTGGCTGTGTACAAGTTTTTTTTACCTGTCTTCCAACACAAATAGAGGCGATTGACCCGATTGATGGTAGGTTCATTATCCTCCCATTCAATGCAAGTCTATGGTCAGACTTAAAGACTGCATTCTGTCTCCCCCAGCCCCAGGCTGACATTTTTGCTGTAAAGTCACTAGGGGGTGGCAACAAAAAACACTATATTTCACAAATTGGTGGTACCCAGTCACACTTCAGTTACATATTTTATTAAATACAGTCACATAACAAAAACAAAAGACAAATCGGAAATCAACAATACAACATAAAAAAAAATGGGTGAGAGTGTCCCTTTAACAAGGAATTTGGTTTAGCTCAAGAGTTAAATCTAAAAAGTTCCCATTGCCTTTATCTCTTATTTTATTTTGTTAAAGATGTAGCCATGTTTATAACATTTACATGAACCAACAATTTACACTGCACTTGGCATAGAGCTTATAAGGGGACATGAAAACTGATTTACACAAGAGAGACATACCCATACATGAGCATACTGCTCTTAAGTCTGCATAGTGGATGGACTATGCTCTTGAAAGCAAGATAGTTTTTGAGAAATGTTAATGATTATATAATATTTTCATGGTGTGGTCTGTTCATTAAGCAGTTAACTGAAATTAGAGGTATGCAATACCATACCTTTGCTCTGCACCCAAAAAATTCACACGCCTCACACTGTGTACATAAGATTGACATTAGAGTTGCATGTAGCAGCAATCCACCTCTGTGCAGGTGAATGCACTATTTAATAATCCTTTATTTACACAAAATTCTGTTGTTCATAATAAACCATATTCAGCAGTACTCTTAATTAACCTCTACAAGAGACCCAAATTATGTGCGTCAAAATATATCAAGGTTTGTGGCAAAGAACTATTGTCTTGGAATTAGAAGATAATAAATAGAAACATGTACAGATCAAAGGGTTAATTCTATTTGTTAAAGAAAATGATTGAATACAAACATATGTATACAAATCATTAGGATACAGTACAGGACTTGTGCAAACAACCATTCCATTCTAGAATCCATACTGCCAGTGAGGACCATCTAACATGTTCCTCTGATGTATGTATTTTTCAAAACGTGTCCACCTCAAAGTGGCCAATTATGAGAGCACAGAACATGCTGATAAGTGTTGAATACATTAACATATATTTAAGGGAAGTGTGATTTATAAAATACACGCTTTTGGGTCTCACCTTTGCTGTGACCATTCTATCAGTTTAGCAAGCTATGACAATATTCATGCCATTAATCTTTAAGCATCATCTTAACCCATATGTTGTGTGCAAACCTGAACTGGGAGGGCTCTTGTAGTCTGTGCTCAACATCACTCTCTCCGTTTGTCTCTGTTTGGGGTCTGTTATTCAACAGCGAACTGCGAAAATCATGCTTTAATAGCTAAATGCTCCATCTTGTCATGCTTGTATTCATTCCCTTATCAATTCCCCACAGTTCAATGTTATGTGAATAGCTCTCTTTATGGGAATAGCTCCCCCTTTATTTTCCTCTGAGGGGGTCTAGTCAAAAAAGGTAACTGCAAATATCAGGCATTAGTAGCCAAGATGGTAAACTTAGCAAATTGTATGTATATATATATTTTTAACTCGTCTATTAATTCCAAATTATGTGCATAGCCCCCATGTGTATTTATAATATTATAAGGAGTATATGTACCAAAAATTATCACTTTCCACCTCAGAATCAAACAAAGCCTCTGTGCTCTGATTTCTTGGAAATGTTACAAATTAACCCTTTCCTGTTGTTAATGCAAATTGCTAAAAAGGATAATAATAATAATAATCAGTGAGAAAATATAACTTAAAACGCAGTTTCTTATTTTTGACTTAATTATGTTGACTTTGTTCAAACCCTAATTTGCTAAAGCCTTCCCTGCCTTAATATGTTGTAGATCAAGCCATACACAGTTGTGACCTTAATATAATAGCACCAAACCTCATTTGCTTACCTTTAGCTAATTAAAACATATAGCGTACTACACGGCCATTATTTATCCTGCTCTCATTTTGATCGCTGTGGTAATACATTCTGAAGAAAGATGGCTGTGTCATGTAATTAAGCTGTAATGAAAGAGGGAACCTAGAAAGAGTTGATGCCTTTTCTTTTACAATAAATGCAAATTAATTTATTATCAGATGAGACATGATCATTCTACCCAGTTATTCCAAATGAGTAATGACTATTATTTTATTCACAGTTACCAATAATAATGCTCATGAATGTTTCTTTAAAGTTTAATAAAAACAAGTTTATGCATTTCTAGTTGTGCACGATGTAATTAAAAATAATGATGAATACACATTTCTTGGATAAATAATTTTCCAAATCACATTGTAAACACATCTAGAGACCTACGTACCTTACTGAAAATCATCAAAGGCAAGTTAGGGGGTTAGATTTAGGAAAATATTCCTTACAAACTTTGAAAAGGCCTACAAACCTTAGATAATGTTAAATTCTTATAGTCACAATTAATAGCAGTATAGTTTTGTTAATAATGAAATGTTAATACATGCTTCCCTTGTAAAGTTTGAAAAAATCTATATTTTTATACAATGTACGTAAATGAATATTCCTTTGTCAACTTTGTGGAACGCTCAGTGACATTATAAATAAAGTTACAGCACTTCAATGTCGTATGTGATGCCTTATAACTTTTTGGACTGAATTTCTAAAAAAAAAAACACTTTTATATGTGATATTGATCCCTTATTTTATATGTAAACAAAGTTAGCAAGGTAATTTGAGCAAAAGTAAGGCAGTCATTTTGATTTTTGAGAGTACATACAGTTTGTTTGAAATGCAGTGTTGTGCTAAGAACCTTTATAAAGTGCTAAATAAGCTCACTGATGATTATTAGCTTAACACGCTGCAAAAGACAGTTCTATCACAAATTGTATGTTTGTTATTTATTTTTCACTATTGTAAGAATAGCTCTGCAGCTCTAACAACTGGAGATTTTTTTTACCATATTTTTGGAGTTACAACAAACAAAAAAAGTTGGACACTCAGTTTATCCAAGAATTCCAGCTCTATATTCTGTGTAATAGCTATATAAATGTGAGCTTCTAGTGAACATGACTATATATAATAAAACAAATGCAAGTAATCCTCTTTATAATGACTCCATTGAAATGTGATTATCTGTACAAACATCATTTAATGCAAAATAGATCCTCAATATGAATATCTATCCCAGAATTAACCTTCCAAAAACATTTCCAACCAATACATAATATTTTGTTAGACGCCTAACATTAACAATTTGACTTCTGTACATTCCTTCCCCTTTCATCATTACTCTGACACCAACAAATCATTTATATATATAAAAAATAGAATCTACAATTCATAATAGGCCATACTGAACATTAATTCACTTTTTATCACAATGTCAAATTACTTTGCATAACAATAAATCAAGGTTGGTCTGAAGGAGTTGTTGAGTTGAGGTCAGACTTTAATAAGGAGACACATATACAAATGAAGAGATTAATGATATTAGTTCGGATAAGAATTAAATGCAAATGATACGTATCCACTTTTTTATCACACATATTATTTTAGAGAAAACTGTCTCAAAAAGCTTGTGCCTGATTATTCTAACTGCTTAGAGGCTATCATGTAGACAGGGTAGGATAAATAATATAAATTCAGGTGAAATCTTGTGAGATAACATAGTAACCACACACCAATCAAACACAATTTTCCACAGAACCACAAGTCGGTTGATTTTGCTTGTGGTCATGAAGTCTCTGAAGGTCCATAGAATATCATTTTCCATGACAAAGTTCAGCTAATGTCTACCAAGACCAATGTTGGCACCCTAGTACTAAGTGTTCTTATCTCTGAGGTGCTAGGAAAGTGAGTGATGTATTTTATTTAATTTTCAACTGGTTGACAAGTCATGTATTTCAGCAAGCAATTCATGCTGAAAAAGCCTAACTGGCTTTGAGGCCCTTTTCCAACCCATCTAGGCCTTGGCCTGATGGCTTAATTGTTTTGGTCATAAACTATACTGAAAATTATTTCTGTGGTTGGTTTTGACCAATCCATGAATAGTGAAAATTGCTGTAAAAAGAAAAATGTTTACACACTAAACATATGATATGTGCTCAAATATTATGTTATATTACACAATATAATGCATACTAAACAGGTTTGCAGAATAAGTAGTGTTATCCTTTTAGGGTCCCTAGTTAGGGACCAAAACCCACTATCAGCAGTCCGTCATACATGGTTGATTTATTTTTTATTTTCCCACCTGTTTTTTGGTGTGGGCATGATGAGTGGGATGTGCTGATTGCCACCAATTACATTGTTACCAAATGTGTAGGTAAAAAAAATGTGGCATATGATCAGGACCAGCCTTAGTTGTTCATGTCATTTTGTGCTTTTAGATTAACACCAGGGGTTTGCTGAACTTATATTTTAGAGCCTGCCAATTTATTTCACTATATAAATATATATATATATATATATATATATATATATATATATATATATATATATATATATATATACACATATAGTGAAGTAAATTGACAGGCTCTAAAATAAATATATTTCAAATATATATATTTATATATAGAGGGCACATTCATATTATATGACATCTCATATATGACATGTGACATCTCATGTTATTATTATTTTTTGTTGAGTATTATATTCTTGGATTCAGATTATCAATGTAACAAGGTAACTAAGGATCCAATTATATTCCCACGCCTCATCAATGAAGGATTTTGTTAGCTATGTTAAGGCTTAGCAAGATAATAATAGACTTTATAAAATTAGGTTTATACTACACAGAATATTATACTCTATTGATCTGTTCATATCGTAAAGCAAATGATCCATAGATTCACATGAACAAGGGAGATCAACAACAGGCATTAACAAATGATTCTAACAATTACACATTTTCTTGCCTGTAATTATAATATTTTTTTATGTGACTGTATGGTGTTCATATTGTCACATACGCACAATGGGCCAGTGCCTGATGAAACGCGTTGGGCCTTTTTGCTACTCACATGTTTCTGAGGTAACCATTTCATTTTCTGGAGATGGGCTGCAATGTTTTTCATTACTGTTTGAGTGGATTGATGCATGCTGAATTGGGGCTCCTTTTATATTACATTACATTACCATTTATTTATATAGCGCCAATAATTTACATAGCGTTAGATACAGAGCATAGAAGGGGACTACATCCTAAGTTAGACAAACTAGAACAGACTGGTACGTGAGGTATTATGGAATGATGCATGCCTAATTGGGGCTCCTTTACCTGTGTTTGGGTGGTGAGATGGACTCGTTATTTTAGAGTGCGTCTAGCAGTTAGTGTTTCCTAGTGTCTTTTGTGAGTTATATGTGAAGAAAAATTCAACTTTTTATGTATTTTAACAATATTGAACCATTGGATTTTATTTGTTACGTATGTTCATGAAGATCGCTACTGTTGCACCAGTCCAACTTCCCTTTGACGTTGCTACATTTTGTATGGTAGTTCGAAATTATAGGCATATTAACAACATTTTTTAATATAATACCATTATTTTTTAGTGAGTGACTTTAATGGTAAGCAATTAAATAAGTGTTAAAGGCAGGGGTTGTCAACAACATATTCATGGTGGACATTCACGGAACTGACGATTTAATGATGCTTTATGGACCTTCACTCACTTTGCCATGGACACTGGAGTCCTTGTATGGACACTATGCCTATCTCTGGTTATAAACATCCTACTCTTGTTTATTTTTGTATTTAATGAAACAAAACTATGTAAATAACCCATGTGTACAAACAGATGCCTATTTGTGGTATTAACACACAAAAGTATTTTGATCTGGTTACTATGCGAGTATATTAATGCATACAACTGTGCACAAAAATTCAAACTAAGCCTTTAATGCTGCTGCATTTATTCTCAGGGAGACAAAAAAAAAATCCTTAAGATTAATAAAGACAACCTTTTTTTCTTTATGGAACCAGGCTTGTGTAAGAAGCCTTATGAAAAACCTTCTTTTACCTTCTTTCATATGTGACACTAAAAAGTAAATGCAATAGTGAAATGTTTTTTTATTATTTTTATTTGTGTTATAGCTATTGTACTGTGTTTTTATCTCCTCTTTGTACTTGCAATAACGTATTATTTGACAATAAATCACTTTAATGGATTGAAACATAAGCATGTGAATTGAAGAATAGATACATTAGTCAAATCAATAAATAAATATGAAAATATGCAGTGGAAAAAAGAAAAAAACACATACACAAACATCTTGGCTACTGTGTCCTCCTACTTGGATACAGAAAGCTAAAATATATGGCTGTAAAATATAGCTTGCCATGTTAACTAGCCAGTGCCCGCAGTCTTAAAGGAATTTTGAACACTGGCTTAGTAGTATTTCATCAACAAAGTCATAAAATACAGGCATTAAAAGAAAGGAATGATTGAGACGTGCAGGGCGTTTTTAAAATCACCCTTCCATATGTGGCTAGAGTAGTTTAGAATAAGACATAGCAGTGTTTTCCTATAAATTTACCTAGAAATAGCTTTCTTTAACAAACAGCCTACTATGCCGGTGTAACAAATATTTTTTTTCCGAACTATGCTTAAATTGCGAGCTCTAGGAACAAAAAATGCTTTGAATATCCAATAATTATCTCTTTTCATTTATTCATATTCGAATAAAATACAACTGAAGTTTCTGAAAACAAATATAGGATTTGCAAAGTATAAATTAACCCAACCCAGGCTTTGGGAATATGGCATCTTATTTCATTGGCACTGCAAAGGGTTAAGCAATCTGTACATGTCTGTAGAATTATTTCTCAGTGTGGATTCAAAGGGTCATTTAATGCTGGAAGTACAAAGCTAGGTAGAATGAGTTCACCTCTCACCAAAATCACTACAAAGAGGGCAAAAAAGGTCTTCAGTTCCATGTTTGCCAGTTGCCTGCCTTAGAGCATGTTTGAAATCTGTATACAAAAAATATATATTTTTATTAGAATGCTGTCTGCTAATCAGTTATTTTTATACTAATTTTACATGCACTTTTAGAGAACAGTTAATTAGGTACATCATTTATAGGAGACCAAAATTGCAGTTGTAAAACATACTGTGATAATATTTCTTTGTGTGATGTGTTAATTCATCTTACATTTATTGATTGTAATTGTGAGGTATGGAACATTTCTGACGCGGAGACATCTACTTTGGGGTTTGTTCACTTACTTACTGGATCATTCGGTAGTTTTTCTGACAATTACCAGCATTGTCAGAGCGCAGAGTTCACTGTATGGGAGTGATACTTTACTGTGTGAAGTGTACACACTAACCGTCACTGGAGACATGCCCTGATTCATGTTCTGTTTTCAACTATCCTTTTGTTCCTATTCTCTTCTCATCTTTCTCAGTTGTCTATATCTTTTGCTCCATTCTGTCATCTGAAAAACACAACAGTATTTACTTCAACATAAATATTGTTGTATTTAAAAAAAAAAGGTTTTACATGATTGAAACACTACACATTTGAACATGCACTGGGAACTGTTAGATCTTTAACACAGCTGCCCGCTTACCTTCTTCTTGGTCACAGCAGATGCCCGCTATCCTCCTCCATCCCTGCCTCCATTTCATGCACAGGACAAGAGAAGGGTATAGGAGTTTCGTGTCTCCCTTCTCTTCCTGGCTTCAGTTCTGTGTCCTGTGAGCATTTTGGGGAATGTCTTTCTGTCATTTTACTATATAAACCCCTCTCTCAATTAATTTCTTGAAATTTGATGTGATTCGCTGCCAATATATGTATGCGAGCTTGAGAAAAGGGGGAATGATTATATGCCAGTAGTAGCAGTAATACCAGCGGATGGCATTCTCTACCAGCCAGGAGAAAGGGAGACAGCAATATGATCAATATATCTGAAACATAGAGAGATGTCTTGGGTAACAAGTTGTTTACAAATAATAATATTACACTTTAGAAAGTTTTTGCAAACCAATACATTACTATACATGTTATTTATAAAAAAAAAGGGCACAGTGCCGGTGACCTTTCGCGTTTCAAACTTTTGAGGCTTCCTCAGAGGTCTAAGCTGGCAGTTTGATGTGGTAAAGTGAAAAACACTGTGACCTATGACTTGTGTAACTCCATGGCATTATTTATTTCTTAAATTTTAGATCTTTGGGAAAGAAAAACCTTTCATACCAGGATTGTGGATTTGTGCTTGCACAATGTATTGCGAAGGCTCTAGGTGAGTAATAATATTATTTATAAGAGACTTGCTACCCTAGATATCTCTCCATTTTTTCCATGTAAGTACATATGTCAGTACCATATTGTATCGCTTTCCATCGTCATTTCTTGACCATTCTTTGAGCCAGCTACGTCTGTGTTTTGGGTGTGTTGTACTTTGTCTGTCTCTGTATTTCCTGACCCAGCTTCTGACCTCCCATATTTGCTGCCAGTCTGACCTTTGAATCGATTACTAACTATGTCTCCCTGAACACTGATTGGGTACTTTGCAATGACCACCAACATCTGGAGGCGCAAATTCCAGCAAAAGGTGAAGAAATTAGCATTTCCCATCATACACCTGACTTCCTGTTTCATTTCGACTGCTCTTTTTCTGTGTTTTAAAATACTTATAATATGTTTTATGAATGCTACAGAAAAAGGAACAGAGCTTTACACAAATATGTATAACATGCCCAACAGATGTCAGGAATTAGCCATATAAGCACCAGTCCCACTCTCCCGGGTTGCTCTGGTGTATTTGTCACTGGTGTAATCCACATATATATAAAAAAAAGTAATTAGTTGTTGTATTATGCAACATGTGGGACTGGATATTGTATGTCTGAAAACGAATTAGAACCTGGTCATACATATATACCTGTATATACTTATATACTTTTCTATTGGTATGCAATTTAGATACACCAAATAAATCTGGATGCACGCACTAATATATATATATATATATATATATATATATATATTTATATATATATATATATTTATATATATATATATATTTATTTATTTATTAGTGTGTGCACTATATTTTGTCTGTATTGTAAATATAGATATATATGCAATAAATACAAATATTATACATGCATATTATATACATACATACACACATACATAAATATTTAGATAGATAGGTTGATAAAAAAAAATAGATATAATATAATTTTTGAATTGTTTTAACATACCAAAAATAAATTGCTTTATCTATTGGTTTCGCCACTACCATAAATAATAATATTTAAAAACATATTGTGAAAGGAAGTAGTCGAAATGCCATCCAAAGAGCTACAAAGATTTTATTCTCGTCAGCCAGATTTTGTATTATCTGTTTGGCAAGGCAGTGGTCTCCCCCCATTCATTTCTTTCCATCTAATTTATTTGTATAGCGAACATGATGCTGTCATGAAGATTTGTAACTGGATAATAATCTTTATTTACAGGTTTTTATTTTGTAACCAGCAGAGCTCCATCATGGAACTCTGTTGATACATTGGCCTCACATATGTTTACCACATTACAATAATCAGCTCGACATCTGTGCCACTATGCTCTCAAATATACTATGTGCATATAACAATCTCCCAGTGATTAAACCTGCTTGTCATCTCATAATAAAGTTGGATCACCTTTAAGTATATGCTCAATGCAGTAATACTTTAAATTTAAGAGCCCCTATAACATATCGTCTGTATATTTTAATGCAATGCCCACATATTTTCTTTTTCATAGAACCAGTGGTCATTTATTATACAAAGCACCTTGCTCATTCCAAAAGGTAGGCATCAGCTCCTGTTGTGAGGTTGTTTTTTTCTTCTGTTTTTATTTTTATACATATATATATATATATATATTTGCCTCCTTATTTTCCAAGCCTGAAAACTTTATTGCTCATTATCTAGTGAGCTGTGATGAAGTGACAGATGATTTATTGGGAGCCAAAATCTGTGTTGCAGTGGTGAATGTGTTTCTACCTTTTGTGCTGCAGACTGTGTACCCCCTTGAACTGCTGAGGCAACGAATAAAAAAATACGTTAGTCCCATGCCCTCACGCTATCACTCATAAATGTCCACATTTCAGATCCCACTCTGGCTCTAATTTGATTCAATTCCCCTTTGTTGCTTAAAAATTCAATTTGTTTAATTGAGCCGTTGGACAGTAAAAATCTGAATTCCATTCATTTAACCATTCATATTAAATTTTCCTCGGTCTGTATTTTTTATTAATGCTTTTCTTTTTTAGAATTGGGTCACATTTATTTAAATGTGTGTGACCTTACAAGCATATAAAAATCATGTGTGCTTTTTTCCCCATCCAATCCAAATTAAATAGAATAAATATAAAATGATTTTATAATACATATTTCCTTATAATTTGGGTCTTTAAGATACAGTCTGCTTTTATATACATTAAAGCCAGTTCCAGATTCCCTTTTTAATAGATGAAAATGATACAGTGTTGGTATGCAAAACAGAACAACTCTGCTGCATATAAAATGTTACTTAATATGTGTTTTGCTGATGTCATTAATAACTGTTTTTTATTATAAAAAAAAAAAAAGAGAGAAACAAAATACACAGAACAAGACATTTTACAATGTGTCACCCATTTTCCAAGAACATTATATATTTATTGCCATTCAAACGTATTAATATTTGACTGTGACTGATGAGGGATGTGGGAATATCGGCACCATATTTTAAGGTTTTTCAGACTCTAATATGTACAATTTAATAGCATTATTGTAGACTTTATGTATATGCTGAATGTTGGATGGCTTTATAAACACTTAAGAAAAATGAATTATGTTGCCACAAAGGGATTACCGGATATCATTATGACCAGGTAAATGCCAGTACTATGACATAATTGGTAGTTGGGAATAAAATACATCCCCTTTAAAATGTTACTAAGGTAAATGCTTCAGGATTGTAATTCATTATACATAACATGACTTCATGTTATTTATCATTTTCTGAATCATGGTACAATCTGATTTCCATTTCATAATTCTGCTGGTTTTTTTTACTTCATTAGCTGTGTTAAAACACAACATAGGTCATGTTGTAAGATTCTTCTTTTATTTTTCTCTAATGGTGCACTGGCTTACTTGAATATATTACACGTCACCCTTTATTCTGCTCACTCTGATTTCCCCACAAATAAAGCCAAACCTTGCTCCATTAAGCATGCCTCCGTGCTGTCCACTATTAGATAATTTATGACCTGAAGATCAGCTTGGTCCGGCCTACACGAATACACTGTGTTACTACTACTACTGAAAATGTTCTGTACAATATACTAAAACACATATATACACCTTTTGTGCTGATTTTCTTTATCTGTTCAAACTGCATGTTTGTTACATTACTTTTAACATTTAAATGAAATACAAAATAAGGGGCTGGCCATATGCAAATCTGTAAAGCATTCTATTTTTATATGTAATATTTGTTTAATACATGTTCCACAGATTCCTACAAGTGTATGCTTTTCTCCATAACTACATCTATATAACTACACTACACATTTCTTTTCATCCTATTGTTCTCATTCTGCCAAGTTCATCTATTTTTACTGTAGCAAAGACTGTAGGTAGTATTGCACACTAACGATGTATTAACAGATTACCGTACTTTCCTGGAAAGAATGTTTTAGGTCATCTAGACTTTCAGTTCTTAGTAACCAAAAAGTGTAATCTAGTGTAATATAATCAAGGATTCAGAGCTGCACAACCTCCTCGATAATTGGATGCTTAGATCTGGTAGGACCACACACTTCGCCAGTGCAATAGGAATTATCAACCGCTATCCAGTTTGTTGATGGTCTCTTGTTGCTGTTCATGTATATGAATACTTGGTAATACGGAAAGAGATGGCCATTTGTATAATTACTAAATACATTTATGAAAGACAAGCTCCATGCTTGCATGTAAAAGCAATATTGGTCCCTGAAACGTCCATTTCACCAATGCAGAAGAAGAAATAGCTCTGTCCATTGGCAGGTGACATCAAGATGTTACATGTGCCACATATTTTACTGTTTGTTTCATCCAGCTGCTTACACAGTACAGTCACCTCCTTCCTTGTACATCTAAAGTGCTTAATAAGCCACAACAGATAGCTTTACCATGTTATATGGAATTCTCCTCATTGTCCTGCCATTGTTATACAGTGACCCGCTACCTGAAAGTTATCCAACTGTCACATTAATTCAGCATTGTTCAACAAATATATTCAGTCTGAACATACTATGGTAACAGGGGCGTTGCTAGGTCTTCGGATGATCTGGGGCTAGAGCCCAGATGAGCTCGGTCACACACAGGGGCGTACCTAGAGCATTTGGCACCCGGGGCGGACCCTGAGTGTTGCACCCCCCCCCCCCCACCCCATAATAAAAATGTAAGAAAACACCCACAAATTTTTCAGTGTTTGAAAATTGTACAATTATAGATACCAGGAATATTGTGCCACTCAGAACCCAGTAAGATTGTGCCAGTCAGATACCAGTAATATTGTGCCTTTCAAATACCAGTAATATTGTGCCAGTCAGATACCAGGAATAGTGTGCCATTCAGAGCCCAGTAATATTGTGCCAGTAAGATACCAGTAATATTGTGCCACTCAGAGCCCAGTAATATTGTGCCAGTCAGATACCAGGAATATTGTGTCATTCAGAGCCCAGTAATAGTGTGCCAGTCAGATGCCTGTAATATTTTGCCAGTCAGAGCCCAGTAGTATTGTGCCAATTAGATGCCCAGTAATATTGTGCCAATCATAGCCCAGTAATATTGTGCCACTCAGAACCCAGTAATATTGTGCCACTCAGAGCCCAGGAATATTGTGCCACTCAGAACCCAGGAATATTGTGCCAATCATGCCCAGTAATATTGTGCCACTCAGAACCCAGTAATATTGTGGCAATCATAGCCCAGGAATATTGTGCCAATCATAGCCCAAGAATATCGTGCCACTCAGAACCCAGTAATATTGTGCCACTCAGAACCCAGTAATATTGTGCCAATCATAGCCCAAGAATATTGTGCCACTCAGAACCCAGTAATATTGTGCCACTCAGAACCCAGTAATATTGTGCCAATCATAGCCCAGTAATATTGTGCCACTCAGAGCCCAGGAATATTGTGCCACTCAGAACCCAGGAATATTGTGCCAATCATAGCCCAGTAATATTGTGCCACTCAGAACCCAGTAATATTGTGGCAATCATAGCCCAGGAATATTGTGCCAATCATAGCCCAGGAATATTGTGCCACTCAGAACCCAGTAATATTGTGCCACTCAGAACCCAGTAATATTGTGCCAATCATAGCCCAAGAATATTGTGCCACTCAGAACCCAGTAATATTGTGCCACTCAGAACCCAGTCATATTGTGCCAATCATAGCCCAGTAATATTGTGCCAATCATAGCCCAAGAATATTGTGCCACTCAGAACCCAGTAATATTGTGCCACTCAGAACCCAGTAATATTGTGCCAATCATAGCCCAAGAATATTGTGCCACTCAGAACAAAGTAATATTGTGCCACTCAGAACCCAGTAATATTGTGCCAATCATAGCCCAAGAATATTGTGCCACTCAGAACCCAGTAATATTGTGCCACTCAGAACCCAGTAATATTGTGCCAATCATAGCCCAGTAATATTGTGCCACTCAGAACCCAGTAATATTGTGCCAATCATAGCCCAAGAATATTGTGCCACTCAGAACCCAGTAATATTGTGCCACTCAGAACCCAGTAATATTGTGCCAATCATAGCCCAGTAATATTGTGCCAATCATAGCCCAAGAATATTGTGCCACTCAGAACCCAGTAATATTGTGCCACTCAGAACCCAGTAATATTGTGCCACTCAGAACCCAGTAATATTGTGCCAATCATAGCCCAAGAATATTGTGCCACTCAGAACCCAGTAATATTGTGCCACTCAGAACCCAGTAATATTGTGCCACTCAGAACCCAGTAATATTGTGCCACTTAGAACCCAGTAATATTGTGCCACTCAGAACCCAGTAATATTGTGCCACTCAGAACCCAGTAATATTGTGCCACTCAGAACCCAGTAATATTGTGCCACTCATAGCCCAAGAATATTGTGCCAGTCAGAACCCAGTAATACCCACACACACCTAGACACACACACACACACACACACACCTAGAGACACACACACACACACACACACACACACCTAGACACCCATACACAGTCACACTTTTTTTTTTTACTTACCTTACACTTGGTCCGTGATCCAGGACCTTCTGCCGGATGTCCGTCCACCTGACATCCGGCAAGCAGCTGACACAGCGCGACGGGGGCGGAGCTTGCCCCCGTCGCGCTGTGATCTCAATGGCCAGGAGGAGAGGCTAGGGAGCGAGCTCCCTATAGCAGCCTCTCCTCCCGATCGGCCCTCACCCCCGCGTGAGGTTAATCCTCCGATTCTGGGACTATGTCCCAGACGGAGGAAAGCTCACCGGGGGATTTTTTTTTTTTTTTTTTTTTATAGCCCTGGAGTCTCGGGGCTAAAGAATACTTTAGCCCCAGAGTCTCCATTCGGGGCTATGAAGGGGGGACTCGGGGCTATAGCCCCAGTAGCCCACCCCTAGCGACGCCTCTGTATGGTAAAAATAAATATTTGCCTTTTCACATGTGTTAAACAATAAGTAGCTAAAAATGATCGCTTCAAAGCATAAATGTATACCTTTTCTAGAGAGGAAGATATAATGCATCTTTATATATATCCATCAACATTTTGCTAAATATGTATCCTCTTAAGATATTAATGGCACTAAAAAGTATGGGCCTTTTGGGGGTGTCCATCTAAGTTGTAGTATTATTCAGGTGCAGGCACCAACACTGTTCATGGTGGACATTTATGAACTTTATGACCAATTTAATGATTTTCTATAGGCTGAACAGACCCATGAGCAAGTGCAGATAGAACGCAAAGGTGTTAAGTGGATATTGTTTCAATTACCATTTATTGCAGCTTGGATTTATATACACAAATAAATGCATTGTGGATATTTTACAGCTTATTTGAGTGACAAGTATTCTTCCGTCTTTTGCTATCTATTGCTCATGTCTGCTTACGCAAACAGGAGCTCCAGGAGTATTCCTTGCAGGACTTTCATGATGTAGGTGGAGCCTGGTTTATCTCTCTGTTGGGGATTTAAAAAAATACCTGACCATATCTGCCATTGTGAAATGTAAACTGATTTAATAAATAATTAATAATGAAACATTTGTACAAAAAGAGAGTATCTTTTTATTGCAACATAATTCTGGACATTCCAAACTGCCCTTCACAATAATATGATTACAATGTTCACAAATCAAACAAAGGAGAAATTTAGACATATCCTAAAAAGAAACAAACAGAGAACAGACTGAACATTCTTATAAAAATGTCTGACATGGTGTTAAGAAACATGTGAGACCACTCATTTTCCTTCTGCTCTATATTCCATATATAGTCTTCTCCCCTCCAAGCTGTCCAACATTTTGGGGCAACTCTTAACAATGCTTGGAATTATTTTTGATAACTAATAATCATTTGTGAATAATTTTGTTACCTTATAGCTGGCACCATTAAAATCCAAAATATAGAAAGGTTACACACTGATCACCAGTTCGTAGGTAGTCAGAAACAGCAAAAAATGTTGCAGACGATAGTATCCAAACACCGAAAAAAGGTACACATCACACTATTGGGAGGTAAAGAAAACAAACATTCATGTGGTATAAATTAAACCATATGTTAATAATAATGTTAAAAAAAATCACATTAGAGATGTAGATTAATAATAAACACTGAAAGATAAATAGCTGTGTTAATGTGGCACTAAAGGTGATTAATAGAGTATCCTCTGTGAATTTACTTCAGTGTCATTATAATCACATGGCTATCACCCAAATTGTATCATTCCAATCCATAGGAGAAACAAAAACACACATAGTGCACACTATACAGGCTATAAAAATGTACCACACTTTATTGCACTCACCTTTGTAACAGGAGTAAAAGAGTATAATGTCGACTTCCTCTTATAAGCATTAAGTAACGTGAACTGCAACACCAAAAAAGAAAATGGGTTAGCAACATGTGAAGGCATCATGGTGAACAATTTAATATGCCCTCTGGACTTCACTGACCTTACCAAGGACATGGGTGTACTTCTATGGCCACATTGCCATGCAACATATCCCTGGTAAGTACATGCAGACAACCTAACGTATTTTGCACACATAGGTACTTTGTTGGAAGTCTCTCTGTCTCTGACATAATCAGACTATGGGGGTTATTCATAAACAATGCACACATGGATATAGCACCTAATACTGACATTAATCCCAGTGTGCATCTGTGTATAAAGCAGACTCCTGATGTTGGGAGAGTGCACCACGTGCACCTATCTGGAGTATCAGGGTTGCTCCTGAGTGCCGGCGCAGCCATTGTATGAATAATCCAACGCTTTTCGCAATGTTTGACAGGGTTCTAATCCTGCACACTAAAGTGTCAGAAAATACATTTAACCAGGCACATTTACCCATAAGAAAAAGTAATTGTGGTTTTTTTTAATACCATACACTTTAATGCGTGGAATTATTTAGAAATAAAGTAAGAAGATATTTTTTAAAAACAGCTAAGATTAGAAAGTTAAGGTACCATGTAGTCCATCATCTGCTCTCATATAAATGTAGTTTAAGAGATCTAGATTATGTTTAAAACTTTGATTTTATCATCACACACTGTATTCTTACGCATTCATATGAATGTAATAGTTGTCAAACAATCATTTTTGAAATGTAAAGTAATTGGCAATTTTACTCTGTTTTGCATTGTTAGATTATTTACAATGAGCTAAATTGTATTTCCTGATGAACATTTCATACTTTGGGATCATTAACTCCACCTTAATGTAAAATGACTGAAGAATGTATCCTTTTGCAATTCTTCCTCTGTGTCTTATTTTAAAATCTTTCATCACGTTTTGGCTATTTGCAGTAACCACTTTCTTGTCAGCCGGAGGATGGACGATAGGATAACTATGAGATATTTCTTTCCCTTATAACAATTTCATGCCAGAACCAGTGATGAATTATTTCAGACCTTCACAACTAAGTTCTCTCTCCACTTAAACCCAACAAATTTACACACCATCCGCTGCACTGAAAAACATATGATGTGACAGCTTCAATACACATTAAGTACCGTTAGTTAATCGCTCGTTTTTAATAGTCCTAGAAAATACATAACCGTCCTGGATTAGAAATATTTTTGTGTTGGGAAAGAAACTCAGATCATGGCCTGTAGAGAAAAAAAAAATATATATGAGAATTTAATGGGAAATCTTATCTGAAGAAAGCAAACAAATGTATCAAACCTCATTTGAAACACACTCTGGCAAAATCGTGTGGTAAATACAAGAATGAAAGCTGAATTCCTTTGTTTAACTAATGTATGTGCCTGACTCTACTGCACTGTCTTCCATTTTCTATATGTCATAAATTATAAGTATAGCAGATTTTTTCGACGCTGGACAAGGAAACATATTTGTGTTCGGAAATTAATTTGAAAAAGAAGAGTCCCAGAAGTAAACCACAGACTATGCTTGGATTTAAGAAAATGAAAGAAAGTTCTAGTGGAACTAACGTATAAACTTTTTCTATGTATCAGTATTTATTGCTATTGAAAAGTTAGCTATCTGCTACAAATGCATCTGTTTGCAAAGAAACAAAAAATCAATGAATATGAAAATGTATTCCCTTGTAGTAAATAGTGGAAAAGTAATTGCTAGTGCTGCTAGATTATGTTTTAGCTGTCCGTCCAGGGATGAGGGCATCATGGGCATCTTGTTTGGTTGCCCTGCTCATAACAGCCAGTTTTTAGTATGAATTAAAGTCTACATCTAGATCGCAATGTACATAAAAAATGTTACATTTTTAAGAGTAAGTCATAGAACGCAGAATGATGTAATACAAATATCGGCACCCACATTTTTTTTACATTTTAAAGGTAAGTTGTAGAACGCACAAAAAGGATGTAGTAAAAAATTTTTTTTTTGTATTTAATACAACTTATAACTGCCAAATTCAAGATGTCATTTTATATATCTATGTGTATATTGCGTTGGGCCAACCTACAGTATTTGGATTAATTGTTATTTGTGTTTATATGGAGGTCCTACTACCTCTGTAGGTAAAGTAAACAACACAATGTCTAGCATGTAGCTGCGTAAATCAGATCGGTTAGACAAATGTATGGCGATATATAGTATGAGTTGTAAAATGCAAAAAGCAAATAAAATTTTATTATTGTGGTTTATTAAACAAATAAAGTATAAGTGTTCAGTTATTTTTGGGCGATGACAGGCGATGATAGATATTAGTGGACAGGTAAATTACAGCCAATGTATGTATTTACAGGAGCATTCTAAATAACCTTTGTAATTTTGCATAATTTGACAAGGTATAAAAATATGCTGGCCCAATTTCAAATTAAGAATATTTTTTAAAAGTATGCAGAGAAATAGACTTTGATGCCTAGAATTCATACACTTCCATTCCATAAAAGTGACTTGTACAGAAATGCCATGCCCATTTTTAATCAAAATTAAAACTCAGCTGCTCGGATCCTTATCAACTCAAAATATTACTGCAGTCATTTTATTTTCATGCTGGATTAATTTTGTGGCCCTGAAATTCCCACAATAAGCAATTCATGTTTGAACATTATATAAGCTATGTTTTTCTTCCCATATTGTAAAGGTTTTGGCTGCCAATAATTCTAGGTGGAGGCTAAGAAAATGATCTCAATATTGCTCTTTTTCTACAAGCAGTTATTGAAGTCAGTTATCTGACCAAATATTCTATCTACTGTATATATGTTATCTTAGTGTAATTGCAGAATTAGATGTGTGTTGCTTTAAACCTTGAGACTTATACAGCTCTTGCCAGTGAGAGCACTTGGTTGTTTAATAGACACCGTTGTACACATCTTCAAATCTTAGAGTCAGAATTCCAAGTGGAATCAAATCAGCATTCATCCTTCTGAGTTTTATAAAATTAGTTCCTTTAAGTTGGATAATAATATCATCTATTATCAGCTGCCTATACAGTTACGTTCAAGAGTGTGTGAAAATGTTTTTTTCCTTATGGAGAAAAGTACTATATATATGAAAATATAACAATGACTTAAAAAAAAAAAAAGTTCAGCTTTAAAGAGACAGAAAGGTTAAGTCTCAGACCATTTTTTGGTTTGGTGTCTCTAAAAAAAATGCAAGCGCTATCTATTAGGGCTAAAATAGCAAATATGTAAGAAGTGTCTTTTTTTTCTATTAAAATATACAAAACAATCCTAACTTTCCTCTTATATGCTGTGTATTTGTAGGATAGTTTTGCAGTGGGATAAAATACTACTGTATACAGAGTGTTTTTTTTTTTTTTTTTTCTTTAAACTGTAATGTAATTAAAATGTAGACCATAGAGTATATTATTTTAATAGTGATACTATCACTATGGGATATTACTTTGCTATCAGCCAGTCTATATATCGTCTGTATTGTAAATAACTCAAATATCATACCCTTCTGTTCAGAGTAGTTTAACTTGCAGACTTGGCATAAAAAAAAAAAAAGATAAAAAAAAAGAAATCTTTCCAAAATAAAACTATAACTGACACCTCCTTCCTTTAACTTGCAGCTGCCCCGACTCCTGCCCCACAGATGTTACCAAAATCTGATTAAAAAACCTTAATCTCCAGCGGCACCTATTCATTAGAGTAATAATAAGCATGACCAAATGTCTGGCATAAGGTATCGGACGAGAACGAGTAAAAATATGTGGTTTTGATGATCAGTATCTTTTAAAAAAAAAAACCTTCATCGAACCCATTGGGAGAAATGAGGTCTCGTTGTAATCTATGTGCTGAAATATTTTTGCTTCTTTTTTTTTTTCGGGAAAATGTGCAATTTGGTCAGGCAGAAAAAAATTGAACAGAGCTTTCCAAGCAATAAATCACTGGATTGCTGGTGACATTCATACAATACGGATATAGTGTTAACTGTATGAGTCAGACAGCCCTACTGCACTCAGCCTGTTCCTAGGAGGTGACCTTGCCACTATGTAGTAATCAATCATTCTGGCACAGGACACACTGTTTTTGTTTAATATTACACTATTGGCATATATAGTAAACAAAGTGCAAAGGAAATTTCAATAGCTAACTCTATATAAGGTGCACTGAATTGTTCATTCACTTAAACACACCCAGGGTATATTCATATGCAATGTCAGCCTGTACAAAAGATAATTTATATAACTGGTCACCAGCAATTAATTATTACATATGCACTAAAGAAATAACACTTATGTTGCTCTATATTGTGATCATTTGCAGCACTTTTTTTTTTTTTTTACTAGATTCTTTATTTTTCTATATTTCTTGTATATAATACAAAACACTATTCTTGACTTCCTAAATGACTCTGCAGAAACAGATAAAGATCACTAGTTTATCATTCATATTTGAAGAGAAATGATTGTATTGGATGTAGCTGCCTTTTAATATTTAAGTGTAGATACATATATTTGTTTATTTGATGTTGCATGTTCATCTACATACGGAATATTAATTATTATTAATATATACTGTATATTATAATTGATATTATTTTCAGATCACTGAAAAATGAATGAAAAATACTAATGCTCAAATAACATTACTAATATGTAACATTGCAGGGATAGTTTGTTATTTCTTTTATTTGGATTTTGGACATTGGCCTTACTGAAGAAAAAGGCTCAAATTAAACAAAGTTAAACAGACAAGCGAGTTGATTTATCCATTCATGAGAAGATGGTAACTAGTCTATCCACAGACAAACAGTACAGTTAAATATTAGTACTTGTGCTTTCCCAATCAATACTGTCAGACCTATCTAATGGGTATCTCCAGACTATATTATTGACCACAATTTCCATGTCAATTTCTGAGAGGCATCATTCATCCCTAAGTAATATACAAATAGGTTACTATGTATTTACTTATCTTAGAGTTATGTATTGGTGTAGAATTTCATATATGCAATTTTACTATACTTTACAATTCCTTTTGATATACAACAGATTAGTGCTTTTCTGTAGCGTTAAAGTTATACGCTTTATTAACTAACTGAGAACCTCAACTTTTATATATGCAATATTCACAGGTATTTAACTGAATATTTTAATTCTGTCAAACACCATTTCTTCCTTGTATATTACTTACAAGGGCTGAAAAAAATCACGTTCTGTACAATTATTTCTGTACAATATCTTACTCAAAAACAGATCATTTCTGCTAATTAATGGCTTTTCCATCATGATTACCTGATACAAAATATGACCATCAAGAGATGCACGGTTATATATGAACCATACATGAAACTGCAACGGAGCGCTTAATAGTCATAAAGTATATATTCAACCTCTTTATTTATCAACTTCATAAATTAAAGTCTGTTCCTTGCAGCCTCTTTGCAGATGTACATTACGAGTAGTGATAAAATCTCCTATACATCTACCTAGTCATGAATGATTCAGTGTAGGAATAGTAAAACTTTTAACAACTGAGTTGGTAGCAACAGAATTCGCAAAACTGTTAGTTACAGCTACTGACCGGTCCATAAAACGTTGATGTATGATTCCCACGTCAATCCTGGTATTCTAGATATTTCCTTTGTCTATAATTCACATTACAACCAAGTGAAAATATTTATTTGTGTTGCAATAAATAAATATATTTATCAGAAATTGCTAAAAAAAAAAAAAAGAAATCTCAATAAAGACTAGATCTTAAAGAACAAACACCTAAATTAGTAAATTAACTTCTGTTTCTGAATCTAATACCAGTATACAATTTCTAAATACAGAACATGATTTATGAGGTCAAAAACCTCAAACCAGTACCCCAATGTGCATCAGTGCAATTCCATCAACAGGGCATAATTAAAAACAGTTGAGAATTATCTTGTAGTAAAAAAAAAAGGCATAAGGGATGGAGTAAAGTGGTTGATTAATACATTGTCACAGCATTTCTGAGCTTGCGGTGGGTAATTTTTCTTATAGTTTCTAACTGTAAAAAATGTGCTCCAAAAACTAAATCTTATAAATGGTATGAAAGGTCAACAAGTGTTCACATAATTTGTGAAGTAATAGTACCACATTATTTATTACTTAAGTGTAATTCAAACAAAAGTGATGAAAGTAAAATAATTTAAATTGTACCTAAGAACCTTAAATTTCATTCTTCAATTCCGATTAGAAGCCACATTAATTCAAGCAATTATTTGCTTTTGGATCAGCTAAATGGAAATTACCTCAGGTATGCAAACAGGACGATACCCATTTTCTTTGCCATCTGGCCCAAGATCTGATGACAAGTTAACCTTTTTTTTTCTTATGTAACATAAAACGTCAGTTTTAAAATCAATTATTCTGTTGGATGGAAGGCTCGGCCTGTGTTATTACTGTGCAGTGAAAACTCTATTTATTAAAACCACATTTCTAAAAATCTGATTGCGTGGCTAACGAAGTCCTGAAATGGAGACCAAATTTATCATATTTTCTTATGTGTTGCTTTTCTATTTCACTATCACTAAGTATTGCTTATACTGTGAATGTATAAAATAATATGTATGAAAAATGTTCTATACATTGTGTTGGCAAAATTGCAATTAAATGCATAAAATAAGTGAAAGCTATGTTTTAAATATGTCTGTGTTGTCTTCTGATTATGATTTCAGCTGAGGCTCAGCAAATTAGCTTCTTGTTAATAGGAAAAAAACGCAATATGCCCATGGATCCTTGAGGGGGCTGAGGACCGAGCACCTCCAAACCAACTGTGGGCCCTGGCCTGGGTTCAGGTTACCATTACTGGCCCGACCTATCTGTGTCCTGCTACCGCTCCATCTGCCTCACCAGCGGTCAGTGGGAATTCTCTGGAGCCCGCTGAGTGGATCACAAGCCTTTCACAATCTGTTGGAGCTACGGAAGGTGGTCAATCCTCCATCCTAGACTCGAGCACATCATGGGACTTGTCAAATTTAAGATTGGCGAGTTAAAAGCAATGATGTTTGTGGCAAAGTCAAAATCGACCTCTCAAAAATTCTAGTGAAAAACAATTTTTAAAGGGTGTTCTATGGTAAAATGGGAGGCCAAATTTGATGAGGGATATTTAGTGGTTTTACAGTCGGATACCAGGTTTTCTTTATTGAATAGCTCAACAGTATTACATTTGAAGGTCAAATTTGAATTTGAGACTAAGCCTAATTCTCCCCCCAAATTAGCATGGATTTTAATAAAGATGCACAATAGTGCTAATAAATGGTGTTTACTATCAACATCCTACCTTGCATTTGCATTTGTCTGCATTCACACATCAAATCATATTTCTAATGTTACCTGGTATATTTGTATTAAAGCTGAGTATTTTGTAGTTGATGTACTTGCTGAATTTCTGTAGATCAAACTCAATACAAGTTCGGCTCCAATTTCCCCCTTTTACCAAATTACAGCTACTTGGATTTAAACAGGTCCTTCAAATGTTATATATTGAACCATAAATACAGCATTATTGATGATGTTTGGGAGTAACTTGATCTTATGAAGACACCTCTTGAAAAATTGTGTTATAAAGAAAATTTTCAGTGAATCTGACCATCATATCTGCAGCATTTTAGCATGGAAGTTATTGTTTGTTATAAATGAGCTATGTTTGTAATGGTCTTTGACATTTTTTTGATGTATCCATTTAAATTATCCATAGATGCTACCCAGGGCCCGCCCAATACATTGTGCTACTTGAGTCGAAGGATCAAATGCTGGCCTCCCTTCCCCACCAAAACCATGCCCATCAAAACAGGCCCACATCCATTATATTTCATAATTATAATTAAAACTAAAAGTAATCTTAACAAGAAGTCAGAATTGACAAGCTACAACACTATGTCTATATGCCAATAACGCTTGCACTCTCATGTAATTCAGTATGGTAATAATGCTTCTATTCTAATGTAACTCATTTTGCCAATAAAGCTTGCAAATCAGATAGCATATAAAGCTCATGTAACATCTAAAATATTGCATAACTGCATGCTGTCTTATAAAAGACACAGATTTCTTTACTGTTAGGGTTTATTACCTTCAGTTTTTTTGAAGCCCAGACGGTACATATATAAATATACATATATATGTATCTAATGTGAGCAAAAATGATCAAGATAAAAGTTAAACAGACATTTGAAAATAAATAAAAGTAAATACGTCAGATTCAAAATCAAGCATATAAAGAAAATCATGTAGTAGATTATCAGATCAGCAGGTTTCTCACTATAAAAGACCCACATAAAATGTAATTCATTTTTTTTTTTACAAATAAAAGTAAATAATGTTTACTTTTATATTACTGATTTTTCATTACAATTATTTATATTCTATGTGGGTCTATCTACTATTTTGATTTACTCGGCATTACATTGAGGATCACATATTGACCTGATTATAGACCACACTTTTCCCCCCTAGTTTAATCTGGACCTGTCAGTACCATATGTGTCCCCAGTTTATCAGTGCCATATGTGTCCCCAAACAGCTTGCCAGTACCCTATATGTCCCAAACAACTTGTCCGTACCTTATTTGTCCCAAAAAAGCTTGCATGTCCCCAAACATCTTGTCAGTGCCATATCTATATCGGCACCAAAATTATGGGAAACCCACCCCATAGAAGTCTATGGGGACTATAGAGGCAACTATTATTGTTGGTCAAAATGTTGACATGAAAACTTGCCAATTTCCATGCCGATTTATGATAACTTTGGTGATCTCTGTTTAGCCCGCATTAAGGGGGCAACAATTTGGTCAGATTTTGAGCTCTGATTATCACCCTTAAGTGTGATATAGTACTAGTAATATACTGGAATATACTAGTAACTATTATTATTTATTTGTGGTATCTGATTCCATTTATTTTAATTAATGCAAATGGTACAACTTGTTTTATTTAGAACTGTATCAGACGCTCAAAATATGTTATGTGCTCTTGGCTACACAATGATTTACTTTCCTGTGGATCAAGTAACGTGTAACTAATGCTCAACTGGTCATCAAGATTAAACTGTACAATTTGGTTTACTTAGAAATAGTAGAAGATAAATACACATATATTTGTATTTTTTTTTTTAAATACAGTCCTAACATTTTATTATGTGTCTTCAAAATGTACTTCTGGGAGTTTATGGCTTACATGTACTGTATACAAATCTTTATCTGAAAATGAGTTATTTTCTCAGGTTTTTATTTGTATTTTCTTTACATCTTTTACCAAGGGAAATAAAGAAATATGCCAGTATATCAAGCAGAAAATATACAAGGGCAATTTATCAAGGTCTCGAACCATGTCTAAAATAAGCACAAATCAGGCAATTATTTTTAGAACAACAGCTCCCTATCTTTTTTTTCTCCTTTGCAGTTTTTTTTCCAAGCAAAGATTATGCTTCCTTTAGCCTATCAAGTATGCGTTAAAAGGAAAAGGTCACTCTTAAAATAATCCCCATGGCTAATCTTTAAGGGACATCACCCTTTTCACCATCCTTTGAATGCTTTCAGTATAATCCCTTTTCTTGCTTTGTCCAGCTGGTGGTACTACATGACCTGTTCTACATGTATCAAATAATCCTACGCCAATAACCCATTTCTCTGTAATGCAACAATATATATTTTTTAAATATCACATACATTGGGAGCAAAGATATTACAAAGCAAGTATCTTAAGATGTTTTTATTAAGAGGATGTTAGCACTCTCAGTCATGTTTTGGACTTACAAACTAGTAATGCTGCCATACCACAGAAATGAATGCTCTTGCCTATAGATGCAAAGTTGCCTCAATTCTACGGTGGACAGAAATGAATGCTCTTGCTTATAGATGCAAAGTTGCCTCAATTCTACGGTGGAGTGAAACATTTGGAGCATATTGGAAATACATTGCACTAGTTTCTTTGACAATTGATTTGCACTTATCACTTTGTCCCCGAATTTTTCATGTTCTCCTTAAAATGTTTAGATATTGTTTTGCAATGATTTTATTTGGCGTAGCAAACTATTTCTGCTGTCCCTCCTTACTAGGCCAATATGTCAGAGTGGCTGTCATAGGCCCCTTAAAGGAACAGGCCTGTGTGCACTGCACCTGCTGCACTTAACATAGAAATATAGAAACATAGAATGTGTCGGCAGATAAGAACCATTCGGTCCATCAAGTCTGGCCAATTTTGTAAATACTTTTATTAGTCCCCAGTTCTCTATCTCATATCTAGGATAGCCTTGTGTCTATCCCACGCATGCTTAAAATCCTTCACTGTGTTTACCTCTACCACTTCCACTGGAAGGCTATTCCACCCAGGCACATGTCCTCTAGTTGAGGTAGTTTTTCTTCTTTTTTTTTTAAATAAAAGATTTATTTAGTCAAAAACATATGTACCATCATTGGTACAACAATCAGCATATCACAGTAAGGCATGACTCATTTTCCATTTACATAGAGATCTAAAACAAAGGGAATTGTAACAACGGTGATATAAGTTGAAGAATATAGATAGAGTAATATGCGGTATGGGAGCAGCCAAGTTCAGCATAAGAGTGCTGATAATCAGAAAAATATATAGGAAAACGCTGAATTAATTAACAAACAGTCAATTTAGGTCCAGCTGCCTGGGGGCTTATCACACCAGTAAAAGATAACTCCTAATATCTAAATGAGTAGGATGTAAAGTGCAAAACACTGAGATGCCACATATCTGTAAATATCCTGCAGGTGTGCCCCTGTATGTGCTTGGAAGACTCCGATAATTATACCAGGCAGTTGAGTATCATGGGGACTGGAACATGTGCGCTTATGTGAAAAACATTTATGAAATCACCGCATATCACGTGTAACATATGAGAACAATGACAATGTAAGAAATAACATACTGAGATCCGAGGAGCTGAAGTGAGTTAGATGCCTGACTGATCTGAATTAAACCTTTGTCAAGTGTCAGGTATGTACAAACATATACGTAAAAAATGATACAGATAAAATTAGGCATAGGTGTGTCTGTAATCCTAATTTGAAACAAATATTGATGAAGATTAGCACCTGGTTTCTGATTGACAAAAGTACATATAAACATCAGAAAAAGAATGAATGTATACCGGCTATGGTATTTTGAAATTAAACTAACAAGACACATACATCTTCTACCAAAATGATCAGTGTCAGTCTTTGACAACATACAAGTTATTCCTGGGGGACATGTAAAACTATCGGGTTATATAGGTAGGCTCCTTGCTGTGGACCGGATAGAGGAGATGCATGTAGACTTAGAGTCAAACCTATAAATCCCTTGAAGACAAAAAGGATGTAGAAAAAAGGGAGGAGGAAAGGGAGCAGAAAGGTGGATGTAGACAAAGTTATGGGGAAGAAGCTGAGTGAGGGGTGAAGGGTGTCCCTTGAGTGGAGACAAAAGGGGCTGCACAAAAAAGATGAGCGTCTGGACTGTACTTTTGGTGGCCAAAAAAAAGTGCCCTTGGTTCCAGTTACGGAGTAACAGGAGGCAATGCCCCAGGGGATAATTTAACCCCTGTATGGGAGGGGGAAGGGAGTGATCAAGTGAGTTTGGTAACTGAATGGGTCAAGACAGTCAATCATAAAACATAAGTTAAAAATAACCTCTTTACATGGGTGGGGGGACCTCTGTATACATTATCTATGTATGGTGGAACAATACTGCATAAAATAGTTATGGGGCAAGACGGGACTCAAATTGACAGCATCTATGCATGATGTAGTTCAGGGTTCTGCAGATGTATCTGCCTGGGCTAAGGCCGTTTCTTGATCGGGGATCAGAGGAATATCCAGGTCTCGGAGAAATTTTGGAATATCCATCGGATCTTCTACAGTAAAGTCCTTATTTCCTTTTGAGACAGTGAGATATGGCGGTAGTCCTCATATGTATCGTATGTCCTGCAAACGCAGGTGAGATGTCAGCAGGGCCATCAATCAGCGCCACGCCAGAGTTGCAGGCGGTAGGTCGTCTAGAACTCGAACCACCACTCCATCGTAAGAGATTTGTCCCGTCTTGTGGCTTACGGATAACAGTGAGGCCTTGGCTGACAAGGATGATAGTTTACAAACCACATCTCTGGAGGCTTCCAATGGGGTCTAATGTGCCTTTCGGACTCTAAACACATCCAGGACCGTGATGGCATCAGCCGGGAGCTTCAGGCTGGTCAGCCGTTTACCCACGTAGAACCAGAGAGCAGGAGGCCCAACCACCTCCGGTATGCCTTGGAGCCTGACATTATTGTGTCTCATTTTAGCTTTAAGGAGAGCCACCTGCCCGCTTAGGCTGCCAACCTGTCTGGTCACGGTCAAAGTAAGTTCATCTGTTTGCGCACTGTTGCTTCAGATGTTGTTTCCAGCGCATTTAGCTTCAATTGAATAGTCCCCATCTCAGAGTGCAAGGCTTGTCTGTCCACGTGCCATGCTGCTCGAAATTCTTGAACATTTTTAATATAATTTTTAGTAGCATATTGCTCACCTCCAGAGGCTTCGATAGGTTTCTTAACAGGAGTACATTCTTGATAATCCTTCTCGGAGTCTTCTGATGTGAAGTCCGAATCCCATTGAGAGGGCGCGAAAGGTGCTGCCACCGCATTCATCTGGGGCCTAGTCAGCTTTGTCAGGAGATCGGCAATATCCGACTTATGGCCAGTTTGGAGCTTGTCAGCTTTTTTAATCTTTTTGCCCATGTTCCCGGTTCCAATAATGTGCTGAATTTTAAAAGATTTGGTCGAAGTAGTTTGTAGGAACCACACGAGGAGCTCTGCAAGTCTGCTTCCATCCACCATCATGGTTAGCTCCGCCCCCTCAGTTTTTCTTCTTTTAAATATACTCTCTTTCTTTACTATGTTGAGTCCTTTACTTCCTATTTTTCTTCCCCAGGGCCACTGTAGATAAACCATAACATAAGGAAAGAATAGAAATGTTGGTTCAGTTAAAGTGTTCCATGCCATAGCGCCAATTATTAACAAATATGAATATATTACATTTAAGATAAGATTTGTTTGATTCCTTATAGCTATTTCTATTTTTGTACACAATAAATTTTTTCAGCCGCGGAGATTGTTTACGGTTTCGCTAACCTGATTACTCTTTTGTAGCTTATGTTATTTTCCTTTTACATCTGTAATGATGTCCCTTTTCTCATTTTATTTTTCACTTGCCTGTTTATTGAGCCACATCGGTTTTGATTTATTTTTATTTTTGCAAATTGCTTTTAAAATCATATATATTTTTTCAACGATTGTTGCATTTTGTTTTAAAGCTAAGTCTATTTTCATGTATTTTTTTTCTTCCAAAAAGGCTAGATTTAAATCAGTAAAATCAGACGATGTCTGTAAGCATTGCATTTAATCATTACTATGTATTTTAAACAGTACCTCAAAAAAATTAGAAAACGCTGTAAAACACATTGACTTTGCAAATGGACACCTGTAAAAATGTTTCTATGGTGGTTCAAAATAGTACACCTATTCCCTGAACCTCTCCTCCTTTCCTAGCAATGTCACAAATTGGTAAAGAAATTTTTCCTTCTCCCCTTCAGCACCTGAAGTGTTTTTCCTCAGGATCACTAGAACTTCTCTCAACCCCTCATCCAGTTGCAAGAACCTTAGGGAGTGAAGTACCATTCCTATGTAGCTTGTTTGTTAGTTCTTCTGTTATGCTTGTTTCAATTCACAAATCTTGGCTTAATAAACTAAGATAAGTGATGTTGTTGATTTTCTTCTGTCTTCTAATCCCTCCACCATCACTGGGGCCCATTCCCACATGACTCCAACATGATACCTCCACATTTAACAGACATTCCCCAATTATAAAAACAAGAAAGAAAAGAGTGCACAGCTTAGAACACTTCAAATTGTGGAAACTATACAATATGAGATCTAGGACTGAAAAACACACTGTGAATCCAAAAAACCAACACACTGTGATGGAGTGAAAAAAATCTGTCTAAATATACACATACAGAAAATATATATAAAAACAAACATCACAAAGTGATGTGATGTGAAAGCTTATACTTCAAGAACAATGAAGACGCCTCATATCCTCTTTAGATTATAAAAATATAATCTTATATATAACTTTTGGGCAAGTAATCTATTTCCTCTAGTGCTCCATATATCATTTTCCTCAGGGGACCAGTCAGGGGCAACTCCAGGAGGGCCACAGACTTCTTATTTCTGAATTTTATACTGTTTCAATTCTATGTATGGGGAGGTTCCCCGAGGCTGTTCCAACTATTCCATTAGCTGTTGATCCGGATTTTGGTGGGATGTCCTGGAGCTGTTTTATTTACGCAACATCACATGATACAGCACTCTAAGATCTGATATGTTTATTGTGAACCCTGCACACTCGAGCCTATTTTGTTAGAGGACTGGCCTCTCTTTCAGCTTTGTTATGTGAGTTTAATAAATATTAATTTTCTACTTCTAATTCCAGCACTCCGCTCTCTCTTTCTCTTCTCCATTTGTCCTTACATTGTCCAATGCTATTTTAAAGGGTGATCCTCCCCCCCCCCCATCTCAGTAATTTAGGTAAATTGAATTATTCCTGCTTTTTTGCATTCCTCCATGAGAATTAGAGCGATTCTTGGGGAGATTGCTTGGAATTTTAAGCGTCTGTCTTTTTCATTTTTGATAGTCTTATATTTAGGATTTTTTCATAAATTAATATTCAAAATGTATACATTACTGCTGATATGACAAGTGTAAACATTACTGCTGAATTTTCCATGCTATCCTAAGTTTATACATTACTGCTGATTTGCCACATTATGCCATGTTTATAAATTACTGCTGATTTTCCCATGATATGTCATGATATGCCATGTTTATACGTTACTGCTGATTTTGCCATGATATGCCAAGTTTATATATTAATACTGATTTTGCAATGTTATGTCATATTTATGCATTACTGCTGGTTTTTCCATGATATGCCAAGTTTATGTGATATGCCAAGTGCAAGTTGTGGGTTAAGTCTTGTGAATACAATCTAATTCACTGTGGTATAAAACTAGTTCCTCATCCAGATAATTAGTCACATTGTGCATTAACCCCATTATTGTACTGAGAGGGTAGTGGATGTATGAGAGGGAACTGGGGACTAATAAAAGTATTTAGAAAATTGGGTAGACTAGATGGACTGAATGGTTCTTGTCTGTGGACACATTCTATGTTTCTATCAGTCCCTGAGTGGAGATAATTATATGGTGGAAGGATGCGTTGTCCCTTCAAGGAGATGTCGCTATTCATCCAGTGCTGTTTTGATTGCAAGTAACTCATGGTTGACTAAGTCATAATTGGTCTCAGCAGGTATTAATCTTCGAGAGTAAAAATCGATGGGATGAAGAAGTTCTTTGGGACTGTGACGTTGATTATTTTGTGTGAAGAAGTTCTTTGGGACGGTGACGTTGGGATAAAACAGCACCAACAGCAATGGTAGAGGCGTCTACCTCCAATAAAAAAGGTTTAGTAGGATCTGGTTGTACAAAGATGGGGGCTTGCGTAAAACGTGTCTTTAATTCCAAGAAAGCTTGATTTGCCTTGTCGATCCAGTGTACCCTTGTGTGTTTGTAAGGTCAGAGAGCGTGGGGAAATCACGAATAAACCGATGATAAAAGTTAGAGAAGCCGATAAAATGCTGTATTGCTTTTTTATCAGTAGGTGTTGGCCAATCGAGTATGGAATTTATCTGCCGATCTTCCATCTGGATATGTCCTGGTGATAACATGAATCCAAGAAAAACGATAGAGAAAGAGTCAAACATACACTTTTCCAGTTTGGCATTTAGGTTATGTGTACAAAGACGTTCCAGTACATTGCGTACATGGTTCTGATGTTCCTGTAGGGAGCGAGAAAATATGAATATGTCGTCCAGATACACTACTACGTAAGTATCCAGCAGATCAAGGAACACGTCATTCAAAAAGCATTGGAACGTGGCGGTGCATTGCATAACCCGTACGGCATGACCGTGTACTCGTAGTGGCCGTAATGGGACCAAAAAGCCACACGTATCGATCTTTGTAAAAAAAAAGAGGCCCCACAGACACGGTCGAGTAGTTCAGGGATAAGCTGTAATGGGTACCAGTTTTTGATTGTTATTTTGTTTATCTCCCTGTAGTCGACACAGGGCCGAAGTCCACCATCTTTTTTGCCAACAAAGAATATCCCTGCTCCGGAAGGAGATGTAGAGGGAGGTATAAAGCCTTTAGCCAGGCTGTATGTATTCCTATAAATGTCCTGCTTCTGGTTCGGACACAGGAAATATGCAACCGTAGAGAATAGCAGCTCCTGGAAGTAGCTCAATGGGGCAATCATATGGCCGATGAGGTGGTAATCAGTCGGCGGATTTCTTATCAAATACGTCTCTGTAGGTTTGATATGGAGTAGGGATTTCTGGGGTAGGCAAGGTACTCTAGTCAGTGACACTGCACAGTGACAATGTCTTGAAGAAGGAAGAGGTGCAAAACCCAGAAGGAAAAGTTGCCCATGCTTGAGATCCAAATCTCATACTCATCTCAGCATCTGATTTATAGTCTCTATTTAGCGATCATGTTCTTTTAAGGTGTATAATACCGATACAAATTTGAAAGCTGGGTCCCCCCGCATTTGACTCCCTCAATTACTCTTATCTATCCAGCAGGACTACCCTCCTCTTTCGTCTGCCTGTCAATAGAAGTAATGTCCTGTAGTGCAGTTTTCTGTTTTAGAGTAAGATTGTTTACCCTTTAAGATGGCATGTATAAATAGATTCAACCAATAGTTTATTAAAAATATCTAAATTGCTTCCTCTCTCTATACATAGGACAAACGTTGATGTCCCTCTCAGATCCGTATGTTGAATCACCGGAGGTATTGGTGGAATTTTAGTACTTTTATACTCCAAGTTCCTAGCTGCAGTGCCCTCAAGATCCCTTCTAACAAAACACCTTTTTGCAATTTCCTAACAAACGTATGCACTTCTATTTGTTGAATTTGTTGGTGACCTTCATGGCAGCAAACCTTAATCCTCTGTCCAGAACACTTCTCTGTGTATTTGTTAAAGCTGTTGACCTTAAATTAAAAATTCCAGATTTAGTTACACTGTTCTTACTTTTTTCCTCTGTTCCTCCCCTGCAACCTCTCCTAGTCCTACCTCTCTTCTTTCACGCATTCATCAACTCTTCTTTTCTTAATCCTGAGAATGGGTCTTCTGCCCGGTTTAGCGACTCTCAGACCTGTGAGGGGTGTACAGTGTTTTAAAAAAACTCTCCTAGTGGGGCACTTGGCTCTATCTTAATCAGTACTCACAAGATGATTTCTTGGGATGTAATTATCTCTATTGTTCCGCAATCCATGCTCTGATTTCTTTTAGTGGTTCTCCTGTTCATTTCTAAGTATCTGGAAGAGGATCTGCTTTATTCTCAAGACAAAATCTTGAGAATGGTTCCTGAGTGAACCGAAACGTTGATACTTTGCTATTCTATGACTTAATACATCAACAATTATTGTGATTCAAGTCCCGTGAGTGTTTTTTTACACATTTGTGTGTTTTGGATTCCTATGTATATATTTATATTGCTTCAACATACTTCATTAGGCTGTTTGTATATATATTTATTTAATTATTTTGCAGACAAGTAAGGACTTTGTCTTCAATAATGTGAGAGTATTTACAGTGTTGTTTATATATCCCTTTGAGGGATTCATCTTGTTTTGTTTTTTATACACAATTCATTTGTGACCACAGTATGTATAGATTATTTTGTGTGCTATATACGGTTACATTAGTTTGTGTGTATACATTCTTTGTTCTATAGATCATTACAGATTGTAGTATGATTGTTTTGATTAGTGTAGAAGCACAAATAGTGTTTTTTCACACATCACTTTATGGCATTCATCTTGTTTGTTTTTATCCACATTTTATAATTAGACAGATATTTTCACTCCAACTGGATTCTTGGATTCACTTTTTGTTATTTACTCCTACAACTCATATTACATAGTTTCCATAATTTAAATTGTTCTATACTATGCTCTCTGTTTGTTCTTGGTTTTGCAATTTTCTAGTCTCAGTGGAGAGATGTTTGTGACTTTTTTTCTGAAATGCCAATGTATTTGAATACATTCATTTTAAAGTGAGTTTAATATAACCCATTTGCGTCATTTTTTGTTTTTTTGCTCACCATTCTTATTTTTGTATATAATTATCCCAATGTAACAGTAACCTCGATCTCCACACAGGACTGCTTAACCCTGTAATACAGCAGAATCCTTATCAATTCTTCCCTAACAAAATGATTTGCAACCCTTATTTTCTATTTGGTTATAGGGACTAGTTCCTTAGTGATCCAGTGAGAAGAAGGGGTCTAACCATTGTCCAATAAGCACAATATTTTATATTATAGTGTTTGTTTTGTAGGTTTTCCTTATTTCTTTGGACTATAATATGTTTATTTTCCACCTAGACACTCCACTGATTGTTCTTATTTTATGTTAGACTTTTCTCCTGTTTTTCTTTCAGTTTTATATTTGTATGTATTTGAAACAAATCTTGTAATTTTCTTGTATTTGTTTGTATTTCTTTTGTTTGCCACTATGAGTATGATTATACTACACATCCTTTAAATAATGTTCCAGTCTGATTTAAATAAACTGTTTCCTCATTTTCTGTTCCTTCATTTGCTTTTCATTTACCATTCATTTGTTTTAATATCTTTACCCAACAGAACGGACTGCCATACATATAAAACATGTAATGACAATTAAACAGTTATAAAAAAAATGTAATCAGAGATAACACTCCACATTACACGTTGCAATCGTTATTATTACGCAGAACTTTAAACGAGATGATTTGATGGTATTATAATTGCACATTGGGAAATAAATGTTTGTTACAATATATTAATTAGAGAGAAAGCTCTTTTTTTCAAGATCTTTTAAATTATTATGTTTTTTTTTAATGGGGCCTGGAGTTTACCGGACCGTTTAACAGATATGTAGGATGCATATATGGGGTAGATAATTGTCTGTGGAATGACATTAAATATTACCACAACAAGTCAACATACTACAGCCACCTATTTGTTTTACAGTGGGACTTTCTATATATCTAAATCTAGATGAGAAATACTGGGTAACTTATTTTTAGCATGGCCATGAAATTCTTTAGATTTTTCTTCAATAGAATTACATTATCAAACCTATTGCAATGCTTCGAACCACTCGGGGATGATCATTTTCGCTCCAGTACTGTTACAATGAACCACCTACTACAACAATAATGGGTGTCAGGTACTGTTTTGGACTAGACAGGATTAAGCTATCACCCCCCTGCTGTGTGTTAATTTATTGCTTCAGACATTTTCATATCTGATTCATTTTCACCCACTCTGCTGCTTTTCTGCTAAGTTCTTTTTCTTTTTCAGTCTCAGCATCATTTGAACTGAGGATACCTGGCACTGTGAACAGTCTTTCTTCTCAGTGCACGGCTCAGGTATAATCCTTTGAGAGCACAGCTGTGCTCTCCCTGCAGAACAGGGGAATAGAATACAATCTCAGTGCACAAATATATCTAAGCAATATGCTAAGGTGTGACACAAGAGCCAAAATATTAGCTTTTTAGTAAACAACAAAGGAAATTGTGATGCTGTTTGAGATCCCAGCGCTAGACATCTTTAGGTAATAGTGTTATTTCCTCAAGAAAATCCAGGGTCACAGCTGCTTAGAATATACATCAAAAATCTTTTCCCTAGTTTTGTATAGTGATTATGTAGGACCTACTGAAAAGGTGTTTATTTCTCTGTGTAAATTGGATGCAGTGTTTTTTTCTACTTTAGCCCCAGGCTCAGTTGGATATGTTGATGGAGTTTGAAGCTGAGTTAGCTACAAAGAAGTAGGAAGAGGTATCGGGTAGAAAACATGTCTGTATTTTGTCAATTCAGTCCCACATGGTCTTTAAAATACATCTTAACTCTTGCTGTTAACTCAAGAAGACTACATACGAATAAGAATGTGATGAAATTAAATTATTGGACATGGAGGGAAATGTAGCACATTTATATGCCAAGGAGAATATCCAAAGAGTTATAGGTTGTTCAAGTTAGATGGCAAATAAAAGGATTAACACATAAAATTGGATTTATGTTTTTTTGTCAGTTTTTCCTATTCTGACATTAGTACTATTCAAGAGATGGGAGTTATTCAATGAGTTTTATAACAATATAAAATACTGTGCTCTCCGTCCTTATTGAAAATCATAAAGTGCTAATTTAATCATAACCTTCCTTTAAAAATTTTGTATTTTTTTTTTAACGTGGCTACTATTTGAAATAGTCCGACAGTATTAATTCATTTTTATAACCCAGGTACTTTATAACCGTTGGCTTAAGATAATAAACTTGAACATTGTCATAACTATTTATATTGTACATTTTTCTATTGATCTACATACTTGATCATTTTTATACCAGTTTAAAGTAGCAGTGGAAACTATGGGCTAGATAATTACTAATTATGTTTAAAATAACGTGTAAAAGGCATAAATGGGGTAATATCTTCGCTGCTAAAAAGTTTTTTTTTGTATCTTCCATAATACTTTTATTTCAGAATAGCAACTCACACAATTTGTTATTATTTTTCTCAATTCATTTCATCCATTGTCCTATCACTCCAACTTTTTTTTTAATCAAGGCGTAGGCACGCTGTTCACGGCGGACATTAACAGGACTTTGAGATGGTCAATTCATTGATGTTCTGTGGACTTTGGTGTCCTTGTACGGATATTCACTAAAATTTGCACATTGACGAGCAGTGGTCGAGCAGTGGTCGAGCAGTGGACGAGCAGTGGTCGAGTTGGGAGTATTTGACCCCCTATCTTGAAAACTTTGCGCTATTCACTAAATAAACCTGGCCTATAACTCGACCACCATTTGATAACCCTCATCAAACTCAAATTAGAATGTTGACTTAGTCTCAAAATTGAATTTGACCTCCTAACACGACAAACTTGATATATTCACTAATCTAAATTCAGCATCTAACTCGACCACCATTCGCTATTCACCTTCAAACTCTAATCTCAAAATGGCATCCCACAAAGAGCATAAAAAATGGTATTCACTAAAAATTTCAGGTGGTCGAGTTTAATTACAAAAGTTAAAGTCACCTTTTATCTAGGGGGGACATTATGTTTTCTTTTTCCCTTCTAAGTGGTTAGAAAGACTAAAAAAATGTAAGCAAATCATATATTAATAAAATCAAAATCAAAACACAATAAAGTAAACATGAAAGTACATATATATTAAAAAAGCTAAATAATATTTCATTGTATATTCTTTTTTAAAAATGTTAAAAAAAAAAGTATTCATTGGGATTTTGGGCACACAAATGTTGGAGAGAAGATACTTGAGGAGGACAGCATGAGACCGGGATTGTGGGCAAATCAGGGGTGGTGAGCAGGAGGGCAGGAGCAGGTCACATGATGTCATCATGCAGTAGATCCCCCGAATACCCACTGACACTTACCTGCCCTATGCCAGCCGAGATCTATACCGCCTGATCCTGTATCGTGCACACACCACTACCACCAATGATTTCATCTCAATCACGGAGGCGGGCTTTTGATGACATCACACCCTTGCACGCAAGCATTTAAAAGGCAGAATCACTATGCACTCCTTGCTTGGTGATTCTCATGTTTTTGAATCTATTTGATTAATATCCTGTTGCTGACCTTGGATGTCCTCCTGACTTTTCTCCATTTGCCTGTGCCCCTTTGACCTGGTCTGTATATCATCTTGCTTCTTATATGGTTCCCCTGATCCTGGACTGTTATATCGATTTTGCTGGTTGCCTATGACCCTGATCCTGACTAGTATTTTGACCCTCTGTTTGTCTGTGGCACGTAACCATCTCATTGCTGGATTACAATTGCTGTATGTTTTATGCTCCACTTAACCATCTCATTGCTAGATTACAAGCACAAAATGTCCCCCGTGTTACCTTGTCTTTGTTGAAGTGAACACTTCACTTCCCATTATTTTCAATGAGAAAAATACAGTTTTTGAAACTAAGTCCAAGGCAACCTCCAAACTTGATCTCCTCGGTACAACTAGCTCAACCTTCATCTCGCCTGCCTTCGCCACATCTGGTCCTCAAAAAATATTATTTTTGAATAGAATTTTTTTGATGCCAAGAGGGGACATGCAAAGGAGGGTGAATCTGTCTACGTTTGGTTATCAATATAAGTTCTCATTTAGGATACCAAACATGGATTTTAGTGAATATCCATTTGTGTCTTATTATGCAAACCAGCCTGTTTACCCCTTATTTATTTAATATCACTCTTCATTCAATAGTTATTGCCACTTTGTTACCCTAAAGAAATTCACATCATTCGTTTATTTTTCTTCTTGCCTTTCCTCTTCTCATATCTGTTTTACACTGACTTCACTCTCACCTTCACTCTACCTTAGCCCACACACTTTACTAACAGTTTTCTTAACACAGATCACTTATTATAGAATCTTTAAGAAAAATCTCTTCTTAATCAGGAGCCTCAACTGAGTCTTACAGGATTCTTGCTCAAAGTATATCAAAGCAGGGAACAATAGACTACAGAGTTGGTTATTCACAAAGTGCAATGTAGCAGTTAAACCAACAGATGTACATTTCTAGTGATATTTACTATGCGCTTCAACCTGTAATTGACATATTCCTTAAACGTAGAGAAAAACTATACAAGCTTGGACAGGAAGTATTCTTTAGTAAATTCATTGGAATCTCAACGTAAGACTTGGGTCAAACACATTTTTCCCAATATGACCAACGGTGACTGTAATGAACATGAGGAACTATTATGGTCTTATACATTAGATATATGTTAATACATACATTTATTATGATGATTGTCATTTTAAGGTATACCACTAGGGGAGCAGTGAGTACCATTTTGATATTCTGATTATCCCACATTTATATATCTTTTACACAACTATTCAAGTGTGTGCTTCAGTTTGGATGTTAATTGTTGACATATACCTCTTCCAGCATACCTTTTATTAAGAAATGTGATGTTATTTGACTTCCAATGTAATACATGCCACATGTGAGTAACTCCAGTTTGGAATTCTCCACATGGTGAAGGGTGACTTCATTTTGGATTTCCTCTATTTTTTTTTTTTTCATGTGTTAACAGTCACCAATTGATCCCATATATTTTTTTAATGTATGTATTTGAGAATTTAGTGTTCTCAATATATTAGTTTCCAATACAGTGACTTAACACAGGACATCTCAGAAAATCTCTGCTAAAACAAAAACTATGTATCTATCTCTCTCACCCTCATTATATGATACAAATATACAGGAGTCTACTCAATTTATACCGTGTTTTGTTCCGAATTGGATTTGGATTGGGCATAATAGCGAATGGAACGAATTCCCAGAAATATGCCTATTCAATATACATGATTCTGTATCCAAATCTAGGCCGCTCAGAAAGTGAAGTATCGGTGGCCTTAGGATCGGGACATTTTTAACCATAAAAAACATACAATTCTGGTTACCCAATATGGGATGATCACCCCTGAATGCAGTTTCAATTTGGAGAAGATAGCTACATTTTGGCCATTTCAATTCTCCAGATCTGCTTAGGAAAATGCGACTTTAAAGCCCTCTAAACTACACTACAAAACATTTGTACAGTATGTTTTTTCACCTGGATATGTCTACACATATGATCTCCGATACAAATATCCAGTATTATGATATTTGCAAAAGAAAAACGATATTTGCACATTAAACTATGGGCATTGCAAACAACAAACAAACAAAGATAAAAATGTGACATGCAGCAAAATACATGTGCAGAACAGACACCACAAGGGAATGGTACCTATGTAGAATTAATAAAGTCTATGGAAATAACCAACCTGGGTTCCAGCAGCCAGACCATGGACAGTAGCTTCAAATGCCTTCATTGGAGTATTCTCAACAGATTGTCTTTTTTAGAATCAACAGCAGTAGACATGGGACAGGAAAAGAATTGAACTCGATGGACGCAAGTCCTTTTAGAACCTAAACTACTATGTAACTAAATGTAACTATAATTGTGAAGGGGCTCCTGAAGTGCTCAGCTGATCTTGACCACTGGAATCCATGTAGAATTATTCAACATCGTGGAAATAAAAGGTTACCATGAACTTTGGAAGTGTGCGAGGTGTTTATTTACCTGAATAACAACTCATATACAATGAGAACAGTTTAAATAATCCACATAAATGGCATGACCCAACATTTCCCAACAGAACATTGCCCAAAGGTTCACACTGCTTCTGCTGGCTGGCCACCTGTCAGTGGTCATAATGGTAAGGCTGATTGATGTCTTGGAGAATTTTCCAAGTGCTGTCATAACTAGAGATCCCACATGGTGTGTGAGTCTGACTGTGAGTGAGGCTACTGGGAACAACTACAGACGCTACATGCATAAGATGGAACATCTATATGGCATTTAAACCAACCTGAATGTGCTTTGAAACTTGCTCACAAATCTAAGACATGTTAAGGAGGACTTCCCAGCTGAAGAGATCTTGATTAAAGTTTAGAGGTTCTACCAATATCAGGAAAGTGAGAACTTTGCACATGGGTTACTTTCAATCCCATTTTGCACTTTATTAAAAAAAAAAAAAATCAGCTTATTAGTGTATTTCTTAAGAATATATATATATATATATTTTACATATAACAGTATCACACTGTGCCTTTGTTTTAACATTTTATTACGTATGCATGGAGTCCATCAGTCTACAATCAATATTGAAAAACCCTTTCACTGCCTCTACTCTGTATATTGTATCCAGGGAAATTGGGACAAATTGGGGCAGTGGAACAAAAATATCATGATGCTATCACGGTACCTGAGAACATATTGTTCATGTAAATATTTCAGAATCGAGAAATCTTTTCTACTTGTTTTCTTAGTTTATAACACTGAAATCCTGGGTAAAATGAGTGAATAGATTGTTTATTGTCCACTCAGTTTGGGCTATTTAAATGTTCTTCAATTTATTAAAACAGATATTACATTTTAATCAGAATATTAGTTTTTACTTTATTATTTATAAAATGATACTAGCTCTGAACAGCTCAACGTTTCCCCCCTCTAAAAGTAATTCCACAATTAATTGTGTTTATTTTTGTGTTCACGAAAGGTGTGATTTTACAGTCCAACCCAGACTATAAGTCTAAACATTAGATATATGATTACATTTATTTTTGTAACCTACTTAAGCATTTTCCTTTTTTATGATTAGATGTAATAATTTTTCTTTGTTTATATCTTTTCCAATTTTTAAAGTTAAAATCTAAAAATAATTGTGTAAGTTGTATAGTTTATAAGTTTATATGAACTTTTTACAAGTACAAATATTGTACTCAAATCAACAGCACAGCATGAAATCTTAAACTTGTTTTACCCAATGTACCTGTTTATTATCATCATTATATCATTGGTTGTTTTTTCTTACACTCATTGGAATTAAGAAATTACTTTGAATACTAATATGAACTGTAGCTATTAAGTATTGTGCTTAATAAAATGCATTTGTCCCAGTTTAGTATCGGACATAAAATGCTTGCTTAAAAATAAATAAACATAAGTATTTTTTTTTTAGTTCCTTTTAAGGGAATGCAATGATAAATATATTATACCTGTTGAAAGGGTTGTAAAATAAAACATACATGCAAATCCAACCCCTTGAGATGTTTAACACTCTTACCATGTATAATTAGCACAGATTCACAAATACATTGTGATAATCTCCAAGTATGAACACAATTGATTGTAATATATGCTTCTATTTAAATAGTACACAAGCATATTTAAAAAAAAAAAATTTCACAGCAGTGTACGGATGTTAAGTTAAGTTATAAATGACTCCAGTTGTTTTAATATGATATGATATGTGAAAGAAATGAGACGTTTAGTCAGGGAAGGGCATTTTTTGGACATGGGTGATTTAAGAAAGAATGAGAGAGGTACACTATATGAACAAAAGTATTGGGACAAACCACTTCATTTTTGAATTCAGGTGTTTCAATCAGGCCCATTGCCACAGGAAGAGCTCAGTGAATTCAAGCGTGGTACTTTGATAGGATTCCACCTTTGCAATAAGTCAGTTCATGCAATTTGATCCCTGCTAGATATTCCACGTTCAGCAGTAAGTGGCATTATTGGAAAGTGGAAGCATTTAGGAACAGCAGCAACTCAGAGAGTCACGCAGCAGAAGACCATGTAAAGTCACAGAGCAAGGCCACCAAGTCCTGAGGCTCATGGTGCGTAAAAATCACCAATGTTCTGCTGATTTTATAGCTGAAGTGTTCAAACTTCCATTGGCATTAATATGGCTGAGCTGCTGCATGCAAGTCTCACATCCCCAAGCCCAATGCCAAGTATTGGATTGAGATGTGTAAAGTATACCACCACTGAACTCTGGAGGAGGGGAAATGTGTTCTGTGGAGTCTGGGTTTGGTGGATGCCCGGAGAACATTACCTGTCTGATTGCATTGTGCCAACTATAAAGTTTGGTGGACAAGGGATAATAGTATGGGGCTATTTCCATGGGCTGGGCCAAGCCCCTTACTTTCAATGAAGATAAATCTTAATACTTCAGCATACCAAGACATTTTGAACAATGCTATGCTTCCAACTTTGTGGGAACAGTTTGGTGAAGGCCCTTTTCTATTCCAGCATGACTGTGCCACAGTGTACAAAACAAGATTCATAAAGACATGGTTAGATGTGTTTTTTTGTGGAAGAACTTGACTGGCCCCCACAGAGCCCTGACCTCAATCCCACGGAACATCTTAGGGATGAACTGGAACAGAGATTGTGAGCCAAGCCTTCTCGTCCAACATCAGTTCCTGACCTGATGCTCTACTGGATGAATGGGCAAAAATTCCCACAGAAATACTCAAACTTGTGTAAAGCCTTCCCAGAAGAGTGGAAGCTTTTATAGCTGCAAAGGGGTAACCAACTACATATTAATGTCTACATATTTAGAATGTGATGTCGGTGTAATGGTCCGGTGTCCGAATACTTTTGTTTATATAGTGTATTTTATGATGTCTCTCTGTTTACATTTAAAAGCTGGTCAGGGGTCTGAATGGGATACCTTTCTACCCATACATGAACTAAGTTTGAGGAATCAAGTTGTTGTCCTCAATTAATTTCTGAACTACAACTACCAAAATCCTCAGCCATTTAAATGCTGTTGAAAATAGGATTTGTAGTTCATCCAAAGCTGCAGGGCCACAGTTGGATGCATCAGAACTAAGTCATGTATATACACATACATGACATCTTACAACTTGATAAGACCCTAGTTAAAAAAAAAATCAGGAAAGGGAAAACCAAATAATTCCATGCACAACATTGCTAATCTTATTAATAAAACTCCTTTATCTGGTTTGAACTCTGACAATATAACATGTCATTCATGGTGATACTTTACTGATACTGTGTAGTAAGTAACCATTTTCTTGTTTGATTATGCCAGTTTCCTTTAATCTGTGTCTATCCTACAATCTATGCAAATGATAATGTAAATTACGTAATTGTCCTAAGTATATCTACCAGGCATCAACAGAGCCGTTCTTTAATATGTTGTAATAATGACCTGATAGCACCTGCTCTGGGGGCATGCTTAGTTATAGTACTTGGTTAAATACCAGGCCTCACTATTAGCGTGATAAGAAGCAATGAAATGAGTTTCAAAGAGAGTAAAATGAGTATTGCGTTCTATCTCTTTTTTCAATAAGACATTTAGGAATGAATTGCTCACTTAATTTTGTTCACTGCTAGAGGGTCAATGAAGGCAAGCAAATTAATAGTGAAACGGAACACAATTATGCTCTTTACAGATAGCAGCACTAAATTGGACAGACCTCCCTTTTTTTTTTATCTTTCTGTATTAGATAGCCCCTGGGTTTCTCTGTACAAAAGGTTTGATTGGAAGGTTTTCACTGATCACAGCCTTAATTCCTACCAAGTGCAGGACTTATTAAGTCATTGAAACCAGTGCAGCAGACAGAAAGACTAATAGATGATATTAAATTGTGTATCAAGCGATACTGTATTTTTTTTAATGTGTAGCTCTCATTCTTCAAGACCTTAATAAACCAATGACAAAAGCTCAAAAGAAGCCTTTAGTCTGAATTTCAATTCACAATACCAAGCATTATTTACTTACAAAAACACTGTATTGGAAGCAATGCATATTTTTGTCTCCAACCTTATGTGATGGTTTTTTAGAAAAACAGCCTCTACTAAAGATATCAATTTAAATTAACTTGTTCAGTATCAGTGGCAAATGTTCCTAATGCTCATCACTTTCTGATCTGCGTCCTGGGTGTCAGAAATGTAGCGGACGCTCAGTTTGAGCATTCGCTACATTTCTTATGTCTGACTGAGGCCACTCAAAGTGGCCTCACCTGACACTAGGGACCCCGCTGCAAGTAACTGCTGCGGGATCTCCCGTAAAGCTCATCGCAGGGAGCCTATACCGGGGGGGGGGGGGGTCTATGCCGTCCTGCAGGTGGTTACTTGTATTTTCTGTGCAAGTCCTTGCAGCGGGGTCCGTACACAGTTCATCGCGGGGGGGGGGGGGGGGCACACACCTAGGACACATGGGGCATATGCGCCTGAGAATCATTATTTTGACTTACATGGCCCTTCATGACTCTCCACATATATCATCTCTTCCTGTTCGAGCATGTCAGATTCCTATTGATCTGTCCAGTATCCTTTCAACTCACTACCAAGGAACTTCCAACTATGACCCTCTGCCTCCAAGTAATCCCTCCAAAACCACTTGTTATAAGAACAAAAGACCAGCCTATCCTCTATCATTATTCATTTCTCTAATTCCCCTTCCCCTGTAGTTGTCCCTACTTCTTACCCAACACTTTGTGTTGTATCTGTTCCACATTACCTCTACATTATAAGCTTGGCACAGTCCACAGTCCATTGTTTGTCTCTGTCTGTCTTTTTGTATCATTGCCAATAATAATATTAAAAATTTGACCACATATTTCATAGTTTTTATAATAAACACTGTTAACTTGGTCACATGGTTTGTCTATGCAAACAGCTTTATTTCTTAACTTAATTTCATATATATATATATATACATATAAAAAAAAAACCTCAATGCATGTGTTTATATGTAAGAAAGTATTCAACCAAAGAATAAATGTTTTTTCTGGACCTTTATTTCTCTCTTGCCACTGCTGATGCTCTGTATTCGACAGCGTAATGACAAGTGCTAGTTATCAGAAGGTACATGGATTTCAATCAAATTCACAATGATTTATGGTGGTTGTTCTGTAGGAAGTATCTCACATTCACAGAAGTGAAAGCTTCCATCTAAGTTTGGTATACAATGCAGCTAACTACATGTGCACAAACATCTGGCACACAGAGTCTTATTATACAGTCTGACCTGGTCCGGCCTGTTTTCTTTCTTTGTTTACCTATTCTTAATATAAATATCCTTCATATTAGACATGCAGACATAAAAAGCAGACACATATTTTTCATACCACTAATTCAGAATATGTCATATTTGACTAAATAAAACCAAAATCAGTTCAAGATGAAGATATGAGGGTGAATAACAGGTGGAAGTATGTTGTATACACTTGGTTTTACTATGAAGAATGTGGATCTCTTAAAGCTAAATGCCCTATGTGAATAATGCAGTTAATAATATATTGCAATCAGTAATTATTTGGTTTAACTCTCTTTGGTAAGTAATGATGTAGCCAACTTTACTTGTTTACTGTCCTGACCTAGCTGGGCATAACCTATTAGCTTCGCTTCGGAATCCCAATGTGGTAATAAAGGATTATTCACCTTTTATACTACTCTTCCTAATTCCTTGGCCTGGAGAATCTAAGCTTCCCTATTCTGTCTATTCCACATGCTACCGATGTGTTTCTTTTTCTTTACCCAATATTTCTAAAAATATATTTTTGGACCTTGTAGGTGGAACTGCCCCTTTATCTTACATCATGTATCTTTAATCAGGTAGGATTATCATTTATCTTCAAAATGAATAAAAGTCTGCAACATCCAGTTGGGCTGTTTGTACCTTTTTTATTCAATTATCCATAACCACTTCAGTTATGCATTCTTAATTGCAGGCCCAGTGACTGAGCACCTCCATTTGAGGTTTGAACCTCACTTCATTTATTAAGGTAAAACTGGGGTTATTTTTCGCCTCCATGGCTATAATGGGAGGTAAAATTGGTCATACATGGTCTGATGCACAGGTATGCAGGGGTACTACAAATAACACTGTATTTGTTTTTTTGCTGGAAAAGGCTATTTTGGGACCAACTGTAAAAGCAGCAGGTACATTCCCCTATTTTCTCCAAAATAAGCTAAATTACCTCCAGGTTACCTTGATAAACATGGTCCGTGTTAATCAATATCATAGTTTAACAGGCCATTAGACTGACCCCTTGCTTTATCTCATTTCACATCATCTAATTGCATTTTACAATTACAGAATGTTTGCGTGCAATGCCCCCTATGGGAAAGGAGAGGTTCTGCAGTGAAATTTTTATCCTCCTTAACCCCTCACAAGCCGGGTGGCTGTATTTGTAAGAAGTGTAATAATGTGCAGAACCTGTTTGTTCAAAATTTGACCATAAAACATCTCTTGTATTAAATAACTCCTGTAGTGCGGTGACAACCAAGGTTCTAACCTCTAACCCCCTTTATTCTCACCATATTAGAGGTATTTAAGTTAGCTTTCCTCCATTTAGGAAAGATTGGAGATGAAATGCTTTTAAATATCTTGCTAACTATATACAATTCACCAAACACTTAATGCATTGGGTAATGTGCCAGATTTCTGGTATCTTATTCTCACCCTTTAGTATGGACCTATAAAGAATATGGTGACATTTTTTTTAAAGAAAATGTGTGTTTGTTTTTTTACATTTTTTGTTTACAGGTATACAGTTAATGTGAGAACTTCAAATATTGCAGCAACAAAACTTCTACTTTATAAATGTCAACTGCAGTCATTTTGGTAAGTAATTTATTATGATGCAGTATCATAATGTGAGAGCAGAAGTGTGACCGCATGAAAGACTTTCATATTATATTAATATAGAAATTCCATTCTTACTGATTTTTGCTCTCTCAGAACATTACCTGTGAGAATAAGGGATTGCTTTGTATGCCTGTGTTTGTGAATGAGGTCCAAATGTTCACATTCCACAAGGGAACATGTACATGATCTAGTTATGTCAAAAAGAGGTGTTTTCCCATGCCTGTAAGTATTTCTCTGTTAATCTGTGCTGGCTTAAAATCCTGACACTGTCATGGTCACTTTCCTGATGATTCTTCTTTGTAAATAAAATGTGCAGGCTGGCTGCCATGTTCTCATTGCAATCTTTCCAGTTTGTATTTACAAACATAGAAAACCCCTTTGTGTATGAACAAGGGCTATAACATGTTACTGTGAACTGGTATAAATATAATGTGTACACCAGCCTTTTGGCACCGACTATTTTGACGAGACAGACTCATTTGTTTACCTTCTCAGCGAGAGAAGACATATCAAGGTAAGTAGCCAAGAATAGGAGGGTATAAATAGAGGGCCGGGAAAAGATTTTGGCTCTGGTGTTATTGATTTTGGCAAAAAAAAACAACACAACATGAGAAATGATGCCTCAAATAAAAAAATATGTTGAAATTGTGAACTTTTTTAACAAGAATGGTTCTCTATGAAAAATTCATAAATGAATGCTAATTCTGTTACAAATTAGGAAGCCTCTAAACATTTAGTTATGGGGTTTTTTTTAAATTTGTTTTGGAAAACTTTGCATAATCTGTTAGGTGTTTCTGTAAACATGCTGAATGTGTCATCTGTGTTATAATTTATAATGCTAATGTTAGTTATGGTTTGTTTGTTACACTTATTTGCAGAGGTTTGATGTTGCTTCAGTGAATAAATGACTGAAAAACATGGTTTAAGAAAAGCCTGATGGTTACTTAAAAAGAAAGTTGGCAACATATTTACTGATTATAAAGAAAGGATGCTTGTTTACTAGGGATGGGAGACAATTTTCTCCTCCAGAAAAAAATATAAAAAAACAAAACAGTGGTTTTCTCAGAGAGTGATGTTCACAAAAATTGTTCCTTTTCTGTGCTGTGAATTATGAATGCATGTGAGAGTAGAATGCATATGTGGGTCTACACATATGAGTACAATAATACATTCAGGAGCACATTAAAGGGACACTCCCACCAAAAAATGAAAAGGTTTTTTTTATTTTTATTTTGCATGGTTGATTGCAGATATTTATTTTGTGAGTTTATTTAATAAAATGTGTTACTAAACAAGTTCGACTGGGCACCGCCATTTTGTGAAATATACTGTTTTGGGTGCCACTGTTCTATCAAATTCCTTGAGCAAATTATACTGCACAGGCGCAGTAGAATTTACTCATTGCGCACCACAGCGCATGCTCACACAGTTACGGCTGTCAATCAACCGTAACTTTGGCAGAAGTGCGCCTGCGCGAGGGACACACTCCACCTCACGCCCCCTCCGGATCAGCTGCGGTGACAGGTAAGTATAAGCGTATTACTGATTATTGTCATTTACTAGCGTAGCAAGCAATTGGTAAAACTTATATCAGTTACATGCTACGCTAGTAAGTGGAAGACACACATGGGGGACAGAGGGGAACTTCTTGATGGGAGTTGTGATCGGCACATTAGGCTCCCGTGTGTCCCCCTCTGTCCCTCGTGTGTGTATTGCACTTACTAGCGTAGCATGTAACTGATATCATTTTTACCAATTGCTTGCAATGCTAGTAAGTGACAATAATGAGCAATACGCTTATACTTACCTGTCACCGCAGCTGATCCGGAGGGGGTGTGAGGTGGTGTGTGTCCCTCGCGCAGACGCACTTCTGTCAAAGTTACGGCTGATTGACAGCTGTAACTGTGTGCGCATGCACTGATGTGCGCAATGAGCAAATTCTACTGCGCCTGTGCAGTAGAATTTGCTCAAGGAATTTTATAGAAAACCCCCCACTGACTTCACAACACTAGTATCTAGTAGTCTATAAATCTGAATTCTGACCATAGACTTGCATTGAATGGGAAGGTAATGTAACTATTACATCACCAGGGGGTGGAGTTGCGATCCCGTTTGATCAGGTCAATCTCCTCTCTTTGTGTTGGAAGGCAGGTAAAAAAAGGTGTACATAGCCACCTAGTAATGTCCACTAGTGATACACAGGAGCCAGTAAGAGAGCAGGGGTGTATCTTATGACACCTTCATACAGGCTCCTGCCACAGTTGTAAAGTGAAACTTGCTGGAAGATTTTGGAGAATTCTCAAAATGGATGCTGGAGATAGACACCTAATGTTATTTTTACTTTTATGTGCAATTAATTCAAACATAGGGGGAAAGAAAAAGTGGCATATGTCTTATATATGTGTTCTTTTTAAATGCACAAGTGATCTAGTTACATCTTATGTAAGTGTAAGGAGTATATAATGATAGAATGGAGCTAAATATATGACAAATGTATTTAGCTGCTCAACACTAAAAGGTGAACATCCCCTTTAACACCCTAAAAATTAGACAATAAATAAAAAAAGACATATTGACATATAACACCTCTGTGGCAAATTATATTATAAATAAATACTTACATTTCCATACAGTCTTACTTATACTTATGATGGATGTCTCAATTACATGAAAAATAAAAGTTTTCAACTTGTATGTGATGTTAAAGTATAATGATTCAATCACATTCGGTAGAGCAGAGTATCACTGCTAAATGTGCTTGTTTAAATATATAGGCTTACTCCGCCTGCCAGGCAATCAGCTTCTTATGTAAGTGGTAGTGTCCCTTTAAAAGTGACTCTGTAACATGATCATTGTTTATTCTGTGAATGAAGAGATCAAAAATGATCTATACATTGTTACCAGAATTGCAAGCAAATGCATAAATTAAGAGCAAAAGATTTTTTACATATATCTGGGGTGTTTTTTTTCTTATGACCTCACCTGTGGACTGATATGCAAATCTTTACAAGCAAAATACATTGTTTATTAAAACAGACTCAATTCCATCAAGCACACTCACTTCTGCTGTACCAAACCAAGCACATGCATGTATTTACGCCATTGTTTACTGATGATGTTTCACACACAGCATATACTGAACATGACACTGTTACATGCCCCATATTTAGCCACTACACAAAATGGAGAATTCAGAGCTTGAACAGAGATATGAGATCAAATTGGACAGTCACAACATCTAATCTGCCCTCGTTCTCCATTTCTCAGCCATGTTGTGCATTCCTCTGCAACAACAGCCTTTCCAAAAGTCCCTAAATAATTTACTACATAACATGTCTGTACATTTCTTAACTGATTTACTCCCCTCTATAATTTACTCCATACAGAAAAACAAAAACAGTAAGTCAGTACATGAGCAGTTGAACAACCACAATTTTATGGTATAAAAATAGTACTGGAATATAATGTACCAAATGGGATTAAAAGAGCCCATTTGGTCACTACCTATTATGGTTGCTATTGATGACATAGACTTAACATTGACCTCAAGCCATTTGTTTTACTGGCCTGCAGATAAAATGGGGGTGGCAACCATAATGGCTATAGAAATGTCAATACAAGTCAACCCAGTATGGGGTCTGCACTTCTCCGCATGGTCTCATGTGTCCATCTGTGAACTGGCTCTTATATAAGCACACAAACATGAGTGGGTAGGTTACAGCTTCTTCCCCTGGCAAAATGGGAGGCCATGGGCCAGAGCTTGGGAGTTCTAGTTTCACTGATACCATTCATGCGCGGTTGAGCTTTCACTCAAACTCTCAGCACCATTGCACATGCACCCAAGCCTGTACATGCGCAGTATGTATTCTTAGGTGCCTCAAACACCAGAGAAGGAAATTGGGACCACAGAGTGGCACAGCCTCCAAAAATTGTGACTGTCCCATGCAAAGCGGAACATTTGAGAGGCATGGAGTAGTAATATATATGTGCATAGCTATTTGCCTACCTAGCATGCAGGGTACACAGAGTTAACATGGCATACCACTTTTAACTATGTATCTATCTATTTAGTGATGTATGTTGATAGATGGCTCACATGCATACAGGTATTTTCCACAATAAAGAAATATTCACTCTCATTCAGAAATTGCTTAGAGTGGAATATTGATCGAGCGCTTTAGACTACTGCAATAAATTAATTACAAATACTTGTGATAGGCATATGGTTTTAGGATACATTATAAATGAAGTGCATACAGAACGGTCATATGGGATTAAATATAAGGAGCAAACAGGGAAAACATTTAGATTATGTAGGCCAAAAGGTTCTTATTCGCCATTTGTGTTTTATATATTTAATCAGTAATATATTTTCATCTGAGCTAACTGCATATTGTATGTGCACAATTGTGCATGGCAAATTAATTTGAAGCTCGCTAGAAGCAATATGGAAACTGGAGGCAATATCTCAAGAGTACACCCCATTGAATAAAAGAAGTAGATAAACAAACATACTAGATTTAAAATTTAACCCATTGGCTGTTGCTAAATGAGGTTTGTCCTCCCACAACATATTATAAAAATAAACTATACAGTTTTGTAGCACTCTTCTCTCTGATTCTTTTAATTTACTGTGTAATTTATCTAATGATATTCATATTTACAAATTATGCACCACTGGCACAATAATTCCCATAAACCATTTTTTATGTTATACAGTGCTTTACAATCCCTTGATATTTAAACTGGCAGGGAAACCTGGGTATACACTTTATGTTTTTGATGTTCAAGAAACTCATATTATCTTGGTGACAGGGAATATGTGAATAGTTTTTGATTATAAAATGCAAATAGCCTCTTAAAAAACAAAGTAGCATTCTGTTGTTCTCGGTACAGAAAAGGCTAAGAGTGTATTTAATTACTTGAATGATTTAACCAAGGAAGAAGTCAGTGTATTGTTGTTACTTTCAATATGTAAACTACAAATTATTAGTGCATGACAATGGCATCTAAGTTCTGTTGCCGGGGTCTACTAATTTTGTATATTTTCCATGCTATTAATGCCTGCTCCATATACCTTTACTGGCTCTTTTTGAAATTAACTTAATGGCACTCTACAGAAATGGACTGCCTACTGAGAATGAAAGCATGCTTGCTAAGATGGGCTAACTTCCTACTGGGAAGCACTGATTTGGCACAAACAGAGAAATGCTTTAGCATTAATTTACCTGCGTATCAGATGAATCAAAATAAATAATTAAACGCGCTTAGAATTAAAAAAAAAAAAAAAAGAACAAGGGAGAGAGAAATGGAGATAGGATTGAGGATCTTTTTTTAAAAAAAAAAAAATCAACATATATACTAAGTAAAAGTGCTCAAATAAACAACTGGCAGCTTGCTCTGTATTCAGAAGGAGAATCAAAAGAGCTAACACTCAGTTAGGCATTTTGAATCAGAATTAACAATAATTAACAAGCAAAAGTTCCAAGGGTACAGTTATAATTTTTTCCCCATTAATACTATAATTATAATATGCCTAATAATAGCTTTACTACATGTGCTTATATTTCTAGACAATTTTGTAAGTTTAGATTTGCACATATGTGTATAAAATGCTCTAAGTGTAACACATGAGCAACACACCATCAATATTTACTATACAATGTTCATGATAATGCTTACTACATAAACTGTGCCACTTTCCTTCTAGTACTAAAGTCACTATGTGTATGAAATTGCACAAGAACCACCCAGAGTGCAAATCCACTGTGGTGTTGATGCAAAAATATGGCCCTGTGATTTAGAATGGATGAAATGTTCTATTTTCTCCTCTTGGGAAATTCCTATAGCAAATGGGACAACTAATAGTTTGCCAATTAGAAGAGCGAGCAGTCTGACAATTGCACATGCACAGTAAATTGGAATAAGACTGAACATAAGGGCTGGATTTACATCCCAGATACCCCAAGGAAAACATACTATCAATGCGCCCCCCCCCCCCCCCCCCCCACACAGCTCTCTCTCTTCATAATAGTTAAATTAAATCAATGAAATTGGATATAATATTGAATACATGGTGGTGGGGGAGCTAAAATAATATAACATTAAACAATGACAAAAGCTATGCCTACTTGCCTCACATGGTGCCATCAAACATGTGGTAGCTGACCTTCCAAAACATTGTGTTCAACTGGTTTGAGGTTAGGAGAATTTGGAGACAAATAAGATGGGTAAAATCTTTACTGAACACCTATAACATCTCTCACACGGTGCAGATGACATGGTGCATTATCATGTAGGTCCATTTTCTCACAAAAGGTGCCCCACAGGTTGGTTCAAATGGTGTGTGTACTTATAGCTGCAGTAGACTATACCACTGATACCTAGTTCCTAGTTTGTGAAAGTGAAACACACCACATATTAAGCAAACACTACCACCTGCTTTGATAGTAGGCACTATGCATGATTGCTCTATGAATTCATAATACTTGTGCCATTCTGTCAATGATGACCTGTGGTAAAGAGAGTGGGGATTTATCTGCCAATACAAACAAGTATACAGTATGTAATTTGGGGTATTTTTTCCTGCATACATATTACAAAATACATTTATTGCTTTTTTTTAGGTCAAACAATTGCTTTCTTAAGTAGCAGTCATTTTACCAAAATCTTTCGTGAAATGTTTATCATCTATGATGTCATCAACTAATCATGTTAATATCCATGAATCTGCAGACCACTCTTGCTTTTGCGAATATAAGTGTTTATAATGATTCAATAATTAGAAAAGTACAATATTATATACATCAAATATATACCTCTAAAAATATACTTCCCCTACGGAATTAAGTGTGGCTCAAAGGATATCTCAATTCCTCTCGATAATGCAATAGTATAGTCCACAATAAAGATGAATAACGCCTCCAGACCCGTCTCCAAAAAAATCTCACTTCCAAGAGAAACTAACAAGAAGATTAGAATAATTAGAAAAAGCCTCATCAGCAATGATGTTCAAGGGTGGCTTGTTAGTAGGAAAGTACAATGCCACTGCTTGTCTGAAGTTGTCTAAATATCACATAGATAACCTAAAACCCACAACCCACAATGTTTATTGGACAGTCAAGTTAAAGGTAGAATCTTTCAACCGCAAAGAGAAATGGCAGAAAAGAAACACTGCTTGGTTTGAGTTGTGTAACCTCAGCCTGTCAAACATGGTGCTGGAAGTGGGAAGATTTGGAGGTGCTGCTCTGCCATGGGACCAGGACAGTTTGCCATTACGAAATTAACCATGGATGCTACAGTGTATCAGAAGATTGTAGAGTTGAATATCAGACCATATGTACACACGCCTGAAAATGTAAGTGAACCCTTCTACTTGGTGAAACAGTTATACTGGCAACAATAATCTGGCTTCTCTGCTTTTTTTTAAAATAAATTTTGGCATGTCGGTGATCTGCAACCATGCTGGAATATTAGACTAGCACAAATAATAAAAAGTAAACAAAAATATCTGTGCACCAACAACAGCTAAGGGGTAGGAATATAGTTCATTCCAAGCGGTTAGGGAAAGCTTTAAAAATAAATCTGATATATATATCTGTGAGGATATGTTTAAGTTAGCAATATAACATGCCTCCACTTGTGTATTCAAACAGTTAAAACCTAAACAACTACTACCTACTCATGATAAATATGCAATTACCCAGCCGTCTTTTGTCACATGAAGAGTCTGCTTTTTTCTTGGGTATGAAAATTCAAAGAATATCTTAAATTCATTTCACTGCCAAGATGTTTCTTGTAATCATTTGTACAACGTTAGGCAGTACTATCAAGAAAAAAAGATCATCAAAAACAATGAAGGAATATAATTGTTAATTTTTCTACATCCTTGAAAAAGAAACCCAAGGGTATACATTGAATAACCATACTATTAAAATGAACCAGTTTTTTATATCTTCTCTATGAAAAGTAATTGTTGCTGTGTCCAAAATATGCATGGGACAATTTACAAGCTGTCAATGATTAGCTTCAATATTAGGGTCAACATACAGTGATATTGAACGGATGGCAACCTCTTGCATGTTTAATTTAGCACTATGTCATACTGGCCTCGATAAGTCAAAGATATAAATAATATCTTAAAAAGCAGACACATGGAGAATCAACAGCAAAATGAAATGTACATGTTGTTCTCTATTAGGAGAATATTGACGTGGAATTACAGATTTTAATAAGGTTGACACTTAACAGTTAGATGAGTTGAAAAGGGTAATTGTTTTTCAAGTGTTCTGTATTGATATTCACTGGGACAAATTGCTGATATAGAATTCATAAATTGTTTCTTCTGTAAGTATGGTGAAGCCCCTGGCTGTGGAATGATGGCTTTCTTCCATTGGAACTGACCCTATATGTTTAAGAAAGTATTAAATACATTCTTTCAAACCCTTCATTATACAGTGTATCATAAAGGTAAAGCTTTTTCTTGTTTTAGGGTAGCTGACACACTGTACTATGTTAATAGTGTTATATTTGTCAGATGAATTAATATACATACTATATTTAAGATGATTATGAATCTAAATAAAAAAAAAAAAAAAAAAAGAAACAGCCATTTGTACAAGGTTATTTGCCCTTTTGACCAGTGACCCAGTCAAGTACCAGGGGTATTGGATTAGGGCTCCTTATTCTGTCCTTAGTCACTGCCATGACTGACCAGTGATAAAGGAAAGCTGTGTCTGTGTTTGTCAGGGGGACAGAGCTCTCTGCTCCTTCCCACTAAACCACCAAGAACAAGGACATCTGCAAAATGTCTAACTTAGCCTATGAGGCACTGCAAAAGAAGATCCAGTATTGAAAATGAGAAGACAAATCTTCCTTTTTTGTAGTGTTATTTTTATTGTTGACATGATAGTTAATGTTACCAACTGATGGTTGGTTGTAACTCTATGTTTGGAAATGTTGTATATGTAGTTCTATGACTTTCCAGTATTATGAAACCAGTGCTATTGTTGGGACTTCCATTGTATCCAAGGAAATGATTGGCATGTTGCAACTCTAAACTGTGTCTAATGAGGCAGTCAACCATGTCCAAATATGTCAAAAGAAGTCAAGCAGTAGAGAAGAGTGTCCTCACGGGCATTAAAAAAGCGCGAGAATTTATGATGTACATATGGCCTTACTGAGAGAAGATGTGCACCTACCGCCTTAAAAGAGGTTCATGCAATTAGTGCAGGCATCATTAAGGAAACTTACAGAGGCGTCGACTTATTGGGCATCGTTTATAGAGTTCTACATTGGAATCGTTTCTCATATTAAAGCAGCTAAGCTGCAATAAATGATAGCAGGTACTATTTTTTTACTGTTTGTCCACTCAATTTGTTGGTAAGGCTCATTGTGTACCTCCAATGGAAAAGCATGCATCTGTAGATTTATTGGTGATCGTATTCATATTGTATTCAGTTTTTTATCTCAAATAAGTGGTGGTGTTGAATTTCCGTATTGCAGAAAATGGGGCATCAGGGATTGATCCGTAATATTCAGCATTTGTCTGGGATTGATAATCAGTCTATGTAGAAGCACTGTATTCTTTCAAACAGGACAAAGGGACATCTGGAGAAGGGGATTAGGAGATGATGTGTGCATAGATAGCTCTGTCTATACACTAAGATGTGGACTGTGCTGAACTATGGAGTCTGGAGTGAAAGGACAAATCAAGAAAAGGTGAGAATGAAAAGATGTACAAACTCTGAAAGAAAAAAAGAGGTAGGAAATGAAAAGAAAAATACACCTGGGAAAGGAAAGAGCATATGGGGAAAAGAAATGGTTCATAGAGGAAAATGAATGGGAAACCAGAACAATAAATAAGCAGAAGGTGAAGAGGATAGGAAAAGAAGGTGGATTGTACTGTGGTCACATGTTGCAAAGATCAGCAAGTGATACTGTCCTTTTCCATGTACTGCTGATGATCTTTGAGTAGCCAAACTCTGTGTTGCTTTTACCTTTTATCATACCACAGCACCAGGGCCGGACTGGGAACAAAAACCAGCCCATAGCATAATATAATTTTTTTTATTCATAGAAGGGAAAATCATGCATTTTAAAAAGCACATCTGAACAGTGTATTATTTATAGACTAGGGCAATATATATACCTCCAGTATGTACACAGAGTTATATGAATTGCCCTGTGCAGAGGTATATATCAGGGCAGTGTGTGAGACATATCCTGTAGCCTGTCTCTCGCATATCTGTAGCCTGTCTCTCTCTGTCCTTTCTGTGGCGTCTCTCTCTCTGTCCTTTCTGTGGCGTCTCTCTCTGTCCTTTCTGTGGCGTCTCTCTCTCTGTCTTTTCTGTGGCGTCTCTCTCTCTGTCTTTTTGTGTGGCGTCTCTCTCTCTGTCTTTTTTTTGTGTGGCGTCTCTCTCTCTGTCTTTTCTGTGGCGTCTCTCTCTCTGTCTTTCTGTGGCGTCTCTCTCTCTGTCTTTCTGTGGCGTCTCTCTCTCTCTGTGTCCTTTCTCTCTCTCTCTGTCCTTTCTGTGGCGTCTCTCTCTCTCTCTGTGGCGTCTCTCTCTCTCCCTCTCTGTGGCGTCTCTCTCTCTCTCTCTCTGTGGCGTCTCTTTCTCTCTCTCTCTCTCTGTGGCATCTCTCTCTCTGTGGCATCTCTCTCTCTCTCTCTGTGGCATCTCTCTCTCTCTCTCTGTGGCATCTCTCTCTCTCTCTCTGTGGCGTCTCGCTCTCTGTGGCGTCTCGCTCTCTGTGTGTCCTTTCTGTGGCATCTCTCTTCCCACCTTTCCCCTTAGTGTCTTTCACCCCTTTCCCCCTGTACAGTCTTTCACACCCTCCTCTTCCCCTGTACAGTCTTTCACACCCTCCTCTTCCCCTGTACAGTCTTTCACCCCCCCTTCCACCTCCCCCTGTAGTGTCTTTCACCCCCCCTTCCACCTCCCCCTGTAGTGTCTTTCACCCCCCCCTGTAGTGTCTTTCACCCCCCTGTAGTGTCTTTCACCCCACCCTTTCCCCTCCCCCTGTAGTGTCTTTCACCCCACCCTTTCCCCTCCCCCTGTAGTGTCTTTCACCCCCCCTTCCCCCCCTGTAGTGTCTTTCACCCCCACCCTTCCCCCTCCCCCTGTAGTGTCTTTCACCCCACCCTTCCCCCTCCCCCTGTAGTGTCTTTCACCCCACCCTTCCCCCTCCCCCTGTAGTGTCTTTCACCCCCACCCTTCCCCCTCCCCCTGTAGTGTCTTTCACCCCACCCTTCCCCCTCCCCCTGTAGTGTCTTTCACCCCACCCTTCCCCCTCCCCTTGTAGTGTCTTTCACCCCCTGCCCTTTATGTCTCACTCACCTTGTTTTCTCTGCTCCCCATCCCGCCGCCGGAACTGCTGCTGCAGCATCCGGCGGCAGCAGGCGAATTTCTTAAAGCGGCGACGGCCGCCGAATTGCTTAAAGTGGCCCACCGCCGCTTTAAGCAATTCGGCGGCCGTCGCCGCTTTAAGAAATTCGTCTGCTGCCGCCGGATGCTGCAGCAGCCGAACTCTTAAAGTGGCGGCCGCCGCCGCTTCACTTTAAGTGGCCAAGGCGGCCGCGGGGCAGGCGGCCCACCGGGATTTTTCCCGGTATCCCGGTGGGCCAGTCCGGCCCTGCACAGCACAGGGTTAGTAAATACTAGCAGTTGACATTCACTGGCCCCATGCTTGACTATTATTAGTCCATACATATGGGCTTGGGGTTGAATGGCCCAAACGTTGGCATCTCTTGTTGAGTAGAGGACTAGGGAACCAATGCTCACTCATTTTAAACCCCCCAACTATGTGCTCGAGTTTGAGGCAAAGGAGAGCATACACCTACTCCATCTGGTTTTTGGTAGTTATGGTGAACCCAACTTATTTTCTTATAAATATTTTATTAATTTTACTCTTATCCCTTGGCTATCAAGGCAAAATGGCTCAATGTTATGTTATATTTGGAGATAGCAACCATTAACTGTTTGTACCGTGTTAATGTAGCATGAAATATTCAAATATGGGTCAATGAGCATAAATTTGCTTGTGTACTAAATTAAACATGAATCTAGTCAAATGTTCCGAATTATTTATTATTATTATTATTATGTGAAGGATGTGCTGCAAAATGTGGTTCATGGAATGAATTACAGCCTGTTGAAATTTCTACATATTCGAAAAAATATATTGTGAAGAAAAATCTCAAAGGAAAAACAAATTAAAAAGAACCTATAGTGTCGTAAGTAGGCTCAATTGGATCTATATGGTACCCCCCACAATGGATGGAACTCACACGTAATTGAGCCTAATGGATTCTGACCAAAATTTGCTCTGATTCTCGAAATGAGGGAGATGTGGTATTAAACAGCAAGATGGGAGCAGCACAAGCATTATGCAAAACGAGGTCTGATGTCATCAAGCACAGGAGGCAAGCAAAGGACTCTTGATTCACCATTCATTCATGTTACTCATTACTGCTGATTATGATGTAAGCAATTTTATGTGCACAGTAAAAGGTGTAATTCTTTGATATTTATATTATGAGTCCTCTCCTTCTTGTGTGCTTGTGCAGCCCCTATCCTGCTGCTTTATACCACAGTGAGTTCAATCCATCGTGGGGGGGTATTATAGATCTCCAATTGAGATGACTTACTTCACTATAAGTTCCTTCTTATTTATTTTCCTTTGATATTTATATTATGAGTCCTCTCCTTCTTGTACTCTTGTGCTGCCCCTATACTGCTGCTTTATACCACAGTGGGTTCAATCCATTGTGGGGGGTATTATAGATCTCCAATTGAGATGACTTACTACACTATAAGTTCCTTCTTATTTATTTTTCCTTTGATATTATTTTTCAGAATATAGCTACTAAAGACCAAACTATAAGTCTTTTGGATTTTGTTGCGCGTTCTCACTCTTTGTATTTTTCATCTTGGTTGGTACATTATAAGGTGGCTGTACTTGAGTGTTTTTGCTGTAGCCCCCAAATCAATACAGAGCACTATATTCACTAATCCTTGGTTTCATTTCTGCATATTTCGACTCACATTCAAGCCTTGTTGTAAAGTCCTCATATAACAACTGCAATGTTGGTGCATCATATAATGCATATTATCAAACAGCCTTTAGAGTCATAGTGCATTTTAAATAATAATAATAGTAATAATAATTATAATGTATATCACATAGCTAGATCTAATGTAAAATAACCTGATTGAATCCTTTTATGCATACACAATATTTAGAATTTTATGTTTTTACAACATGTAGCCTTCTTATGCATCCACAAAGGAGCAATATACATGTCAATATAGGGTTATTTCTATTATTATGTGTAAAGTTTATAACTAAATGCACACAGCACTGTAAATGTATTTCCGCTGGAATTAATAGGTGCCATGATCCACGCATCTTGTGCAACGCATTGTATTAAGAAAGGTTATTCTGCATTAAATATAAGAAGGGGATATACCATGGATACTGTCATGCTGGCATGGTGAAATAGGAACTTTAATGCTGCTCAGCCAGAAACCTTGTTATATATTTTTTTTATATGTTAGAAGATGTCTATTTAGAATTGATCAAACCTGTGCTTCTGGAACATATATGCCAACACCTTCACAACACACTATAAACTAGGCTCTCAGAAAACAATAATGATGCTTATCAGTCAGTTTGCTTGTGAAAAACCTCTAGCTTGTCTGCTATTGGAGCTCTTAAAACATAGATCTTTTTGCTGTACTGATAATTCACTCACAGCTTGAGATTGATGACTATGTGAAGTCCATAAAAGATGTTACCACTATATTTTCTCCTTATGATTTATTTTATCATGTTGTCAAGCTTTGCGGAAAACAAGAAACAAATCAATGAATGTCACGCTTAAATATTAAAGAAGGCTGTAACGTACATTTTTATTCAAATGCTTTATTCAATCGTGGAGCTATGAAAGAGCGATTGCGAGACAGCTTTTATTTGAATCACATTTGAGAAATTAATTTTGTAATAATGTTGAACTGTGACTGACCAAAGGTAGCTAACCTTATTTGTTTATGTAGACGTTCCCCAGCATGATTTCCTTAGGACCGTGCAGGATGGAAAGACATTGAAATTGAAATGAACACAACTTTTTGAGTGAAGCAGCTCAATCTTTTAAAACCTTAAGAATGACTGGGATTTGGCAGCAAAAAAATAAAATAAAAAATAAGAGATAAAAACTGGTTCAAGTGCAACTTAATATAAAATCAAACTGAATAAAAACAATGATATTTAACATATGGTGATGCCACCTCTTATATGTTGAGACCATTAATAATGTTTATAAATCTGCATAAGACCCAGCATGCACTCTGTCATTTTTTTCCACAGTATTCCGTCAGAAATATTTGATTTTTCATCTAGATATCTATATCCTTTATTATTAAATTGAGCTAGAGGGCAGTATCATTTTTTACATTCCACCTTTTTTTTTAATCTGTTTTCATCCAATATTGTAAGATCAATGGCTGAATTTGTGTTTGCCTTAGTGATCCTTTCTAAGGATCGTTATTGAAGAAAATATTTAAAGACTTAAATATATCTATTAAAGTAATACAGTTTTTAGGGATCTTTCTCAAGATTATAATGTTTTATTTTTTTATTATTTTTATTTTTACTTTATCACAGGTTTTTATTGTTTTAGATTTCCTCAATTCGTCATTTTCTGTTACTCTTTCATTCTTTAATTTACTTCACCCTGGCTTCCATTCATAAATCAGTAGAACTACTTCCCTGTCTTGTAAGAGAGATTAGCTCCATTCCAATAAAGGAACTACAATATTCTTTAACATTGGGAAGAAGCAACCCAGTATTTGATATATAGAGTAATGTCTCTGATCTCTCCATTGAAGACAAACATTTATATTGTTTTATCAAGTGAAAAGGTTCTCACTCACAACAGCTTTTTAGATGGTCAGTGTAGTTTTTTCTTGTTTCATGTTTGTAACACTTTTTATACTTTGATTTAGATTTCAGCTAATTGTTGCAGTGAAAAAAAGAAAACGTATGTGTTAGTAGACTGTACGATATTAAGATGTAGATATGCATACAGAACCATCATTTTAGAAACAAATCAGTTTCACTGTGACTTTTTAGGTCTCACCGTTTGATAGGTGACTGTTAAGCACAAGCAAATTGCAGATTTCTCGATAATTTTCGAGATTTCAATAATGTTAGTGACTGGGATGGTATTTGAATAAAGCTGACATAGCCATATGGCCATGTGTGGAATTGCAGATATAGGAGTTGTTGCAGATTTAATCACTGATTTTAGAAATTACTTATTTTTCAGATTCTTATATTCAACAAATGCATATATATTTCATTGTTGAGAAAGCCAGATCAGATACCAGATATCCACAATCACACCCGGAGTGACCCGGATGCAGACATTCATGAGTTTTAATAGGGGTTCATAAGTGGCACACACTTAGTATCGTGCAAATATTCATCAGCCTTTCCAGTTAACTAATGAGAAGAACGGTACCTATTTCAAGGAGATGATTACTTCAAGTACTAGGATGGAGTTGTCAAAACCCAATGTAAGGGGTACTCAAATGCAGAAACATTGCCAGTCCCATAAGGGCATATATCACCTATTCCAGTGGGGGGAAGCACTAGGACCAGAGTAACATTGTATCCACAATGATTTGGTAAAAATAAATTGTCCGCAGACCCACATGCCCATCAGAATGGTGAAGGCTGGCAGCAAAGACACTGGTGTCAAGAGAAAGCACTATATGTAAGCAAGTGTACTTACATACTGTTACTTACATACAACGCTACTTACATATTGTTCATAGAAAACCTGGAGCCATTATTGTTTATTTACTAATATTTTCTTGACTACCCATTTGGATGCACATTGATAGCACATGAAACAAATATTTATCAAATTGTGGAATATTTTCTCTAGATCAAACGGTGCTCATATTAAAGTGGGAGTTCACATCTAAATTAAAACTTTACATTAGAGCACCGTTTATTGGAATTGAGTGCCACAATACCCACGCAATCTGAAAGGAAAATACACATCAGAGGCTGCCTGGAGGTCTACAAATTCACAAAGCTCTCTGTTAACATGCTGGCACCACACATTGGAGCATGTAGTGCTACCATCATGGATTGATGTACGAAAGCCAAACCTACTGTTGGTTATGTTTTCAATATTTATGGTCACACAGTAGGTGAAATATTAAGTGGTTAGAATAAATAAGCAACTAATTTAAAATATAAAGACAATGGATATTTCTATAGAAAGTTAGCAAAGACACTCAAACCAAATTTAAAGTTTTTATTTAATTCCCCTTCCAAATTCTTCATGGTCAAAAGGCCCAACTCATCATCATCACCTCTTCTCATTTAATGTTTTCTTTTAAAACATCTCTTGAGCTGGCCTCTGTCTGACACTTGCTTTTTTTGTCTAATTGAGTTTGACCAAGAGTTTCAAATGTTCCTGCACTGTATAAATATTCGTAAAGATTTGTAAATATTCATAAAGATAAAGATTATCCAGTTTTTCCACAAAAGTTTCTTCAAAACCAACAATAGTATTATATTGTTAAGCTATCTGTTTAAATGTTATTATTGTAATACAAGCAAAAAATTAATAAACATTTAAAAGTAGAGCAAAGCTAAAAAAACAAAACTAAGTAAATAAACAATCGTATTATGGGTCTATTTCTCTCCCCTTACCTGGCATCAACGGACATCATTTTCCTCTCATTAAAACAAATCTCAAATGAGATTAAGCAGTATATATGGGAAGAGTCTATATCTACCCAGACATGTAAGGGTAACAAGATTTTTCTGTAATGCATTTCATTAAAACGAATTAATATATTTTAAAACCACATTAATTCCTTAACTTTTTCAGAAATGCAAATAGAAGATATCCTTAAGTCTTTCATTTTGATACCAAAGATTTTTTAATTGCATCTGAGCCTGTACTATATTTATAGCTTTGTAACAATGCTTTTGTCCAGCATCTGATCAGTGTTATGTGTGAGATCCGAGACACTTTGGTAGCTCACCACCTGCTTTTTCTAAGGTGAGCTGAAAATTACCATTATTATATTATAGCATTTTCACACCTAGCTGCACAGCCAAACAAAGACAGCAGGCACTCTAGTATCCATGTGAGTGTGCATTTCACATCTTTCCATTACCCATAGAGTTTCATAGACACTAAAGGAAAGATGAGGAAAGCTAACCACAGACTACAAGAGAGACTGATTCCACCTTTATGTCCAAGAAGATGTCTCTGACACAGTCACTATCCTGATATCTTACTATGTTTAGACTGTATTAACATTGTTTTGCCAGCTTATTGCCAGTTTATTTATTTAGTACTAGGCTGCAAAAATCATGCAGACATGAGATAAAAAAAAGAGAATAATAGCAATGTTTTTAAATAGGAAAGATATATTCAGATATTCTCTGTGCTTTAAATACATCCAGGTGATTTTGCTTTTCCCAACATACACAGGATGTTACTATAACCAAAGTTAATGGTATTCATCTTAGATACCTATGTCAACCCCACCAACACCTGAATCTGCAAATATCCATGATAAACAGATTCTACAGATGGTGCCTTAGACCACTGAGGTATCTCACCTTCATATATATATAATTTGTTTAATGATATAATGCTAGTATTACTTCTTGTCTCATTGGAAAAAAGTGCTAAATAAATAACTAATATATATATAAACAAAATCACATTATCATATAAAGATAGCAAATCTAGACTGAAATGTAGCCCTTTTCACTTCCTGATAGGACCACAAGATCTTTTTGAGTAGTGGTATCCAAGAACTTGCAAACTGAAGGGTCAACCCAATATGTGCCAATGAGGACGGATTCAGGGAACATAGTTGGCCACAATTCAGACAGCATTCATACCTATAGCTGTCAAAATCGAAAGCAGCCGAAACATGCCCAAAACGCACTGACCAAGGTGTTAGCCCCTATCTTCTCCATAGAAGTTTATCGGGAGGATAGAAACTCAGTCAGGTAGACTGGCTTTTGCTCAAATAGCTGAAGTCCTCCTGAAATTAAAAAAATAAATAAAAATAAAA
>CM069867.1:43778944-43783944 GCA_036172795.1 Pelodytes ibericus
CAGCGTTCTAACTGCCGCACTGAACTGTCAGCGTTGAAGCCACCGCGCTGAAGTGTCCTAGACCCTGTCAAAGTGTCCACTTTAGTTGGGACAGATCCTGTTTGTGACCCCTGCACCCCTGTTGGGTATTCACACCTAGACCCTGAAATTAGGCCATTTTTGTACTATTGTTTTATGTCTAATGAGCAAACAAATTATCAAATTTCCTGTGCAACAAAACAAAAAAGAACAAAATATAATGTAATACGTGGAATAATGATTTTCCTTTTGAATTATTATTCAGAAGTTGGAAGAAATAGTCAAAGTGCATTAAGCTCTGTAGTCAAGAATCCTACTATCAATAGGGAAAACGAGTGGGTGGATTTAACAGATAACTGTCCTATTAGTGACAGGAACATTACATTCTGAAATGTTCTATACTAATGTTGCTGAGATGTTTTATTCTGAAGTGGTCCATTGGTGTATTGGGCCATATTATTATTACTATTATTTTGAACGTTGTGGTGAAGAATAGCTTAGCTTTTTTTTGTTTATTTACCAGTAATACAAAAGCTGTCCAAAAACAGCTTAAATCAATTTAATTCAAATAAAACTATACATTTATTGGGCTATACAAAATATGGGTAGTTAAGTCAGTTGGGCCACATCTTCCTGTCGGAAGGAACGCATTTCACCCATTTGCTGCATGTTAGCCGCTCCTGCTCTATGCTCTCATCTCTCATATAAAAGATTTGAAAACAATTAAATACACCCAGATTATGAGGCAAATACTGAAATACAATCTAACTCTAGAATTGATTTTTGTATGCCATGGGGAGGAACGCCTAAAGTAACAAATGTTTCAAAATGGTGCTTCAGTTTAAGCACTTTTGAGGTGCAAAATACATTTTAGCAACACGTTTTCTCTACCCTCCCATGAAAGAGTGGTTTTTAATTTTCTTTGGAAAAAATATTGGTGATAATAAACACCCCACATAACGGGGTGTAATCAAAGTGGTGTGGCAATGTTTCAACCCTGCTGTGCCTTTGTCAAGCCAACTTGACTTTCTATGGAGTTTGAATAAATTTGAATTTTATGTAGAAAGACTTAATAATACATTTTTAGGGCACCAAGTACTACTGTGGCTGTTTGTTTCCTTTTATTTGCATATAGGGGAGTATGGGACTGCTGCCCTTGGCACTAAGGCACCCAGGAAAGGGATTATTCCAAAATATTTATGCATTTGTCTAGACTGTCTCTTGTTTTTTTTACATTTTGTAAAATGTTTTCTGTTTGCCCCACTTCTTTATAACAACTGGAACAGTGGCGCTTCACATGTAAAAGAGTCATGACATGCTCTGGAGTGGGTACATTAGAGTGCATACTAGAAATGGAAGGGGAATAGCCTTACACATGGAACCATGCTTGATATTTTATGGGTACACACGCTGTCGTAATTCTGTTCAGCCTATAGGAGATATACCCTTTTATCATCTGGTCATCATTGTATTCTACAATATAAATACACATTAAACAACAATAACTAACATGGATTGCATCTCTTAATCTATGACTAAACCATTTACTACAACTCCCACAATTCGCTACTAGTTTGTGCCCAATCAAGCTCAGGACTATTAGCTGGACAACGGACCTAGTAGTCACCGTCTATTACCATTTTACATTATGTATTGTTTGTTATCTGTTCATTAATTAAATTTGTGTGTTTAAAATAAAAGGAAAATATGTTATAAGGCGTTAAAGACACGAACCTTGTTCCAATTTCCATCTCACCATCCTAGAGCAATTTCTCACAATTCAGTTTCAAAACATATATACTTGAAGTGTAATAATTTTTGCTAAAAATAGCCATGAAAATAAAGATGAAGCATCTTCTATGTCTTTGTCTGCAACAAAGAGTTTCCTCTTTCTTTCCAATCATTATGATCATCATTACTATCAATATTGATGCTGTTGATTTATACCTTGCTCATGGGAAACATGCCTTTTAATATCATTAGGTTTTATACAGACCTTCTTCTGCTTGGTTTGATGATGTGTCAAGCAATGTGAGCCTATTCGAAGCCTTAGCATGGTGGAGCTGGACAACGTCAGAGTTAGAGTTGTTTACTTATGTTGGTTATGATTTATTTTCACAAAAATGTAATGTTTCTGTCAAGTTCTTATACCCCACATCTAAAGCCACAGAACAGACATGAAACGTAGAAAAGGAACTTGCACCATCTTGCAAAATGTCATGTTTTAGAGATGTTCTTCTTTAATCAGTGATGCATTCATTTCAGTGGTGTTACACAGGGCAATATCACACGATCAAGAACTCAAAGGCAAGTTGAGAGTCAAAATGCCAGTGGACAGTAGACATGAAATGAAGAGGAATGATAAATGCCAAATTGATGGTAACCACCGACCAAATGAGCACTGTTAAAGGGACACTGTGGGTTTCACTAATAGTTTGGTATCTGTTATGTGTGCCACAATAGAATGTGGTATTATCTCCTCTTTTTTCATATTGTTGTATGAATGGGTCATAATGTTGTATGAAAGGGTTAAATTGGTTCTTTATTATCGAAAATTACGTTTTGCTATTTGTTTTTCTGAGGCTTTGCAGGTGGACGGTGAGATTTCTTATAGGGCTGGCAGGCTGAAAGGCGCTTCTTGCTGAAGGGGTAAATGATTCTTAAATTTATGTATCTGTGTATGTCATACGATGACCCACAAACTCAATTGAGTGAGCAGGACCATAAACATCTCTGTAGTAAAGTGTCATAGGAATGATGGAGACCTTCCTGTTTAAAGAATACCATGTTTTATAAAAAAAAAAAACTTAGAAAATACATGTCTCAAATTTATTAAACTATAAGCATTCATGTTAAAAAAAAAATCTAAATTAACAATGTGTCTATTTCCCTTTAAAATATAATTGTTGTTAACATAATTTCAGCCAAAACTAATAATATACCAATAAACAAAGGGAAACATTATATGCATTTCTTTAACCCCTTTGTGATGCTAGGATTGTTCTTTGCTGTCCTATTTTTATGGTTCCAAAAGAAACTAGGATGGCATAGAACGTCATTTAGCTAACAGCTTTGCTTAGATCCCACTGCAAGGACTTGCAGAGGGATCCCACTTGTCAGATGAGGCCACTTTGAGGGGTCTCAGACTGACAGGAAAAATGTAGCTGACGCTCAAAGTGAGCACTGGCTACATTTATTAAATCGCTCCTCTGTGATGTCACAAGTGATGGTGGGAAGTATTTTTTGGCAGGGACTCTGATCGGGTATCTGCAGTTGTGTCCCTGGCTACCGATCACCTTGGTTAATACTGGGCAAGTTGGAGAAAACATAACACAGTTAATGCAAATTGAAAAAAAAAATCCTTGTATGACAGTATGACCATGTTTAATCTCCATTGTGTTGAAGGAATAACTATTAACTCGAAATGAGTTGGACACACCTAATAAGGGTCATCATTGTGTGACCTTACATGGCTATGTACCATAGCAACTCATTGCCACATTGAGCCACTTAATGATATCACAAAGTGTGGAAACAAAGAACCAGTTTCGTTTTTCCTTTTGAAACAAACACATAATATAAAATATATATAATATTTAACATATATTGTAAGAGAATGTTTCAAATGTATTGAGTTGTTTCAGAATGCACTTTACTATTAGATTTGCCACCCAGTTAATATCTTACCAAAAGACTGGTAAAAAATTAGCTCAAGGCCAATGTTAAGTATATGGAAGTAATAAGATGGTCGGTATTTGTTTTCAAGGAAAGGTGAAGCTCTAGCTTCATTTGTTTTTGTTTTCTGGACTGTATCCACCCCTAGCCTTTTAGATTTGTGGGATTTGTAGTGAAAGAAGTAAAAAAATAAACTAAATAACGCTCAAGAACATCCTGCACAGGTCACCTAGTGTATTTCAATATGTATACACTGCACCTGATTTATTCATGTTGTGTACATCTTTATTTTTACATAAAATAAATTATAATCAGTTTGAAATATGTTATAACTGTGCGCTTGTTAATTATTTATTACATGTGCATTGGTGCAGATGTTTCCGAGATATAAAAAGTTGAGTGGCCGTCAGAAATTTCATGATCCCCTACCCACCTGAGATGGAGCCCCTGCCATTCTACCAAATGGAACGTGGATTCATTCCAAGAAAGCTACTGTACACTGTGCGTTTCATTTACTTAACCTCATTTTGGGTATTAGCTGCAAAATCAAATTAAACATAAGTTTATTAAGAGGGTTACTGTGAATACAGTTTTTAAGAAAAGGAATATTTACAGATACATGATTTATTTTAATCAATGTGCAAGCGGCAAATAATTAACCTCTTAAAACCAGACCTGGCTGGCTATTTTGACTTTCTAGAACTGACCAATGTTTTGTATAAGTATAGACTTTAACACAGATTTTCATACTAAAGATATCAACACTGGCCCGAAAAGGCTTTCAGTTCAAATGTACGGGAAGTTAAAGGTTAAACAATACTGCTATATAGTTAATGTTTAACATGAACACATATTTGAACTTGCTGGAATTTTCAGTATGGTACAAAGGCTCTATCAGATTGATCTTAAAAGGGTTTTTTGTCAATCCTACCACTTCACAAATTCCTATACATGTTTAATACCGACCAGGCTCAGGAGCTCAAATCTTGGAATGTGTCCACTCTTTGAGAAAGGAATACATCAGCAGAGCTTCTATGATTGTATCTGAACAACTGGCTGGATAGTTTTTCTGAATAATTCTGATGGTGTGATTCTTCTGCCAAAAGGACTCCCTGTAAATTGAAATTGTATTCTCTCTGGGTATTTCCTGCAAAATAAATAAATAAATAAAATCAAAGCTTCCAAAAATAAATAACTAAAATTCATGGTTGAGGTCCGTATTGGCCTTAATGCTTTTTTTGTTCTACAACTATATAAAACAATCTGGTGTTTGAACTATTTGGACTCTGAAATGAAAATAAAAAAAA
>CM069867.1:43786444-43933944 GCA_036172795.1 Pelodytes ibericus
TGTTTTATGCAATAATTAATTGTCATTTATTTTGCAGCATTTTTTGCATTTAAACCATAGGAAATACCTACTTTTGATGAAATATTTGGTTTTCTTTTGGCATCATGGTGACAATTTGAGGATATGCATTATAATCTAAATAAATGCTATTTCTAGCGCTGCATCAAAAAATAATTTAAGTATAGTCCAGAAAGAAAATGTCTATAGTTGATCATAACGGACAATAATAATAATACAAAACAAACAAGCTGTCAATGACTGTATTTAAAAAAAAAAACAAATGGAGCCAAGTGTATGACTCCCATTTCATCTTCATATCCATATCCCTGGAACCCTCCGGAGTACCTCTTCTACTAGTTATCACCAATTGAATTTTCAATAGCAAACTTACCAAGCCCTAACTTTGACAAATTTTATTTCACATTTGTCAAAGGAAATAAAGCTGACAGCATTACAGGCTCTGTATACTAAAAGAAGTATCTCAATTCCAACAGTCTGTCCAACCCTATACTCCCAAGGGAAGTATTAAATGCTGGCCCAATTCACAGCTTTGTTTGAACACTATATTTTGCCTTTTCTTTCTACCTTTGATATTTATTTCAGTGTTAAATCTATTCTTCCCTTCATCTATTACCCTGTTTTATTTCTGTTTTTGAGAACCTATATTTTTGCTAATAAATATTCAGTACACCATTTCATCCTGTATTTAATATGCCCAGTGCACGTTTGGTATTCTAACTTCTCAACAGATTGAGTGGACATTCCACTGTTGCAGTGTAGTCATAAAAATCAGGAACTTATAAAATTCTACCTCTCCTACCTTAGGTTTTGATTCAGTACATCTTCAAGCTATTTCTCTTGCTGGCTTCTCTCGTCCATAACAGGAACCACAGCTCCTCCCTGTGGTACCACAGCTGGATTACCTCCTCATGCAACTGAGGTTTCGTTTTTTTTTTTGCTTTCTTAAAACACATTTCCATATTGTTTTGTTATCCTTATGGCATATTTCTTATTTTTTTTTTATCAAGTGCATGGGGTATTTTTTTCAGTAATCAATTTCAGGATATTTGACGATAGAAAAAAACTCACAAAATACAAGTACATATGGTATAGCATGACAAATATTTTTATGTAACATGTATGTTAACATGCATATATGTATATATAATTTGATTGTCGTGAATACAACATTTTATTTTCAGAAACAATGGGTGTTTGGGTAAAGTTCAGATTTGAACTGAAACAAATAAAATATAAAAACAATACACACACTTGAATATATTATATACATTAATATAAATATCTAATGAAAAGCTTGTGTACAGATGCATTTTCCCATTTGATGCTATTTCACCTTATTCTTAGGAAGTATGTTATAGAATTTAATTTAATTATTTATTTATTAATGTGCATTGGTTTTTTTTTTAGTTGTTTGTTTGAACAGTGTGTACCAAACAGACTTTAAAATTATGTGAGGTGGAATGATTCGAGGAAGAACGCTATATATATGTATGTGTGAAACTGTGAAAGTAGATGTATTACAAACTATAAATATGTGGTTACAAATTTCATGAAAAATATAGTGAATTAAAATATATTTATTTGCCTTAATAATAAACTACGTTATATAGTTAGTTCAGACTACATAATACATACTTTCCAAACCTGTTTATTTTATGTTTATAGTATAGTGTAGTTAAAAAAGGTATAACAATCACTATGTAAAATACTTAAATAAGCCACACAAATGACACAAATAAAAAATTAGTAAGTACTAATTGCTCGTTTAGACGTATATAGTTATAGACATGTACATGTTGTGTCTATATATGCCTAATTTATAGACCATATCATTCCTTTTTTCTCTCATTAGTATGTTATGTAAAAGAGGGCAATACATTTAATAGTAAATTCTATCAATATAACGTTTAACTTGTGTTGGACATAATTTAACCTTCAGATTGTTGTGGACATAATGCCTATTAAATAAAGGACATTATACCTATTCAAATAAAAGTTCTCAGAACACACCTAACACCTTCAGTCCAAAGTCAAATAATCTGTAATAATTTGAGAAACATCCTACTTGATCATCTAAATAGATATAACGTGTAAAAATTGAGTGGAATATTTTTTTTAACTGCTTTCCATGAAATTTTCAATTTTTCCTTTTTGCTGATCGCCAGTGTGTCACACAGTCTGCACAAAAAGTTAGTAATGTGATAAAAAAAGCCAATTAATAATCTCAATTGTATTTACATTACCAAGCTATTTTATCTTAACATTGTTTCCGAAAACGTTGTGTTTATAAATATTTACAAGGTTACACCTCTTTAACTTATGTGTGTCTGTATATGTGTGTGTGCATGTTTAGTTGTACTTCAAGTCTTATAGCTGGCAGGAAATCATTGCTAAGAAATAGTGTTTCATCTCTGGGATATTGAAGGGTTAAGGGAGCTTTTTCATTAGGGTACTTATATAAAATACATTGAAACAATAACGGTTGTTTACACTTGCTTAAAAACTAAACTGTAATGTGTTGTATAATAAATTGTTCCAGCCCAGATGTTTATAATGTATATAATGAATGGAAAGCACAGTTTATTTGTTTTTAATGAAGTATGATTTTTTTTTTATGTAAGAAACCTGAGCTTTCGGATTTAGTAACTTGAACTAGTATAAAAAAGAAACCGCTTTCCAGCTATGTAATTTAAGTTGAGGGGCACAGCTTTTTATGGTAAATTATAGAATATATGAGTTATTAAAATAAGGTAACTGTGGCATGTTTCTGCCATTCTACAAAAGAATAAAAAATCCAGAAGCAACACAGAGACCTTAAGTAAAAAAAAAAAAGAGAGAGATTTCCAGCAGCTGCTAAACTGGGGATTAATTGTATAGTTTTTTTTTTTTTCCTTCTCTTCTTTTCATTCTTTATCGAAATGCTTAAATAAGAAACCAGAAAGTAGTCTTGGATGGTTACAAGGCTTCCTGCTCTAATTCCTAATTTGGAGCTCTGTGAAACGCTTCTGACACCACTGTTCATTATGCTGGGAATATTGAGCCCTTTTTCATTAGTGTTTCATTCAGGCAGATATTTTAGCTTAATAAGATAAGAGAATAAGCAAAACAAAACAAAAAAAAAAAAAAAATCGCCTCCCATGCCTTATGTTTTAAGACCTCTAGTTATTTTTAGAGCAATAATCTACAATGTTAACACTTTGCAGATTTCCTACCTCTTAAATAATAAAACACAGTAAAAATAACAATATTACAGCACCAGTATATCAAGGAGGAGGGGGTTTCCTAAGGTAACAGATTGTCAACAAGATGGTAACAAATGAATAATAACCTGTATGAAGCAATAACACTTAAAATCACCACACACCTATATTACAATTCTTTTTTGTGTTTTAATATGAAAAAGTATCACAAAACATATTTAGCCTGCTCAATCTGATAATCCTTCTATAAGTACCACTCTGTTTAGAAACACATTCAGTTGTCATTTAACCCTTTGAATAACAGAAGGTTCCACTGCATTACACTGCATTCCACAATGTCAACGTTCCGGGAGTCAAAGAGTTAGCTCTGTATGTGTCATGTACACTAATGTTATCCCTGGACCGTAATGTAGTATTCTGCATAGACACCGTGAGAGTCTCACGTTTAAAGTGTTACACTAAGCAGGCTTGTACTAGAAAAGCATATATGTTAACTGCATTTACAATGCCTTAACTATTTCCTAACCACAACCCAAACTCAAAAAGAAAACAACAGATAGAGAAAAGAATCTACAGTAGTCACCACTTACCAAAATAAAACGTCTGCGCGATTTTCACCTCTGAATCAGACAGCAACATTTCTACAAGCTTTGCTTTTGGTTACGCGGGGATTGGGGAAAATCATTAGGAGCCATTTTCAGCAAAGGCTAGAGAATTCTAATAATGGGCCACTGAACATACTGTGTACAATCAACTAAAAATAACTAGTGAACTGGAGACATTTAATTGCTACTTGTACTTCCTCAGAGAACATCGGAGTAGAGTAATTCACTGTGTCTTGAACCTAGTTGATACCACTTTTCAATAACTCCAGATGCATTATTGAATTTGTGAACTCCTATTCCTTTAATACTGTGCTTTCTTTAATGGGTGACTGGGTAAATTCTATGGTGGATTTTTGTGACACTAAAGCAGCAGATAAGTCTATGATGCACTCCAGCTATGTGATTTAAAAATCCCTTACCATATGTTTTCTCACTGGAATGCCTTGTCTTGCAAAATTACAGGAGCCGAGGCTTAAAAACACAATTAGGTAGTTTAAAAGGAAGTATTAAAGAAACACTACCTATTTTCCCTGGTATGGTTATTAATTTAAACTAATTTCTGATTTTTTATTGTGTAGATTTTTGGTATTGCAAATCCTCTTATTAGCCATCATACATATCAAATATACTTGGTGTGTTTAAGTTATAAAATGAAATTTACAAATGGGCTTTATCATTGCATCTTTCTTTTTAGTTGAATCCCCTGAAACCCATTATCCTTGCTCCCACAGGAAGTTGATTTGAGTGGAGGTTTTAAAAAAAGAATTCCCGCCTTTTTTATTACTCAAACAAAAATGTCACAGGACAAAACATCTTCTGAATATGTTTTTGTATGTTAAAAAAGCATATTCAGTATTTCCATAGTAAGGATAATGTATTGGCTGCCACATTTAGTGAATACACATATGTCATGGGTCGCTGAGCATGTGAAATGTATACTTTTATGAACACACATATGCATTGCCACTGATGTCTGCCATGATGACCAAATGTTTTCTACCTTTTTGCTACTAACAAAGAAGGTTTTACCCCCCACCAAATGTAAATAACATTTTATATGATTTTGCTAAAAATGGACAAAATACAGGATATTTTGTTGATGGACGGCAGATAAATCACATTAAATATTCCCCAATGCATTTTGGAGAATCTGCCAGAATAATGCATAGTCAAACATAGAACCAACTCCAATGAAAAAATAATTGTTATTATGCTTATGATTTGCTTGTGTTTCACAAACATGCCAATCCTGTATTCTCATAATGAGCTGTATTCATATGTCTTTAACCTGCTCTAATCCTTAACTGAGGGGTTAAAATATTGACACTCTTATTTTGCAATGGATAATTGCTGCAGCCTATACATTTACACAGTGTATTCATGCTATTGCTCCTGAAGGCTGCTGTCATATCACATCCCAAATGTCCCTGCAGCTGACTTGGTGGACACACACTTACACAGTGGGAAAAGATTTGTATTCTCATTTTGCTTCTTAGCATTGTTGTGTTATAAGAACACAATCTCCTTTGAAGCTGCACATCACTTGTTTTTACAGCCCAGAGCTACCTAGTAATGTGACTGTGTGTTCATTTCATCCAAATTCCTGAGCAAGCTCTGTGACAGAGACATCTTTTTAACACCTTCAGTGCTTTGTCGCAGCTCTTGGCAGACATGAAGAGGTTAAATGCTCATTACATGTACATATATTTTCAAGTATAAGGAGTTCACTCTCCTTTCCTTATCTGTTTTGTTCTCTATCCAGTTTGAAGACGTTCAAGCATGGGTGTAGGAACCCCCAAAAATCTGGGGGGGGGGACAGCATTTTTGCTCGCTGGGTTTATTCTTATTCAGTAAACAGGGAGTTGTTTATAACGTTAAATTTTAAGTGTGTGTGTGTGAAAAATCTCACAACAAAAAAATATGCAAAAGGAACAGTTCTTTATTTATCAGGTCACAGAAATTAACCAAACGTTTGGCATATATTTCAGTTATTCCACTTAAAACTAGTGGTAATAATACTTTAAGTAATGCACTATTGCCTGACTTTAACAAAAAAAAGATCTTTTATAAATACAATTAAATACTATAACTATATAAATAGAACCAATATTCTCAAAAGATTTTGTATAAATACAATTAAATACTATAACTATATAAATAGAAATAATTTTCTAACTGCAGACTGAGTGAGACTCTCCAAGCACCACAACCACTGAAGCGTACTTCAGCAGTTAAGGTGCAAGGTAGCTGTTCCTGTAAATGTGTGCCTGCACTACGACTTTACCCCCTCAACATGCCAGGATTTCCCCCCTCAATATGCCAGGATTTCCCCCCTCAATATGTCAGGATTTCACCCCACAATATGCCAGGATTTTGCCCCCCAATATGCCAGGATTCCCCCCATCAATATGCCAGGATTTTCCCCACAATATGCCAGGATTTTGCCCCACAATATGCCAGGATTTTCCCCCTTAATATGCCAGGATTTCCCCCCACAATATGCCAGGATTTCCCCCTCAATATGCTAGGATTTCCCCCTTAATATGCCAGGATTTCCCCCCACAATATGCCAGGATTTTGCCCCACAATATGCCAGGATTTTCCCCCACAACATACCAGGATATTCCCCCTCAATATGCCAGGATTACCCCCCACAATATGCCAGGATTTTGCCCCCTCAATATTCCAGGATTTTGCCACCCTCCCTCATCCCTAGTACCTCCTTGCTGCTGCTCTGTCACTCTGATCTGCCGGTCCGTGGCTGTGAGGGAAGTGTTGTGCGCTCCCCTCCTGCCAAGCGGATTCAATAAAGTTTGTTTAAACTTTTTTTTTAAACAAACTTTATTGAAGCCGCTTGGCTGTAGGGAAGCGCACAACGCTTCCCTCACAGCCACGGACCTGCAGATCAGCAAGGAGGTAAGTACTGGGGAAGGGGGTGACGCGTTTTTTTTTTTACAAATTTTTTTTAAAGTATGCAGCTGCATACTTAAAGCCGGTTGCCTACCTGGAAATTTCCCGATATCCCGGTAGGCCAGTCCCAAAACCTGGGGGGATTTTCACCATACCTGTCCCCCCCGCATTATTTCATGGGGGGGATGCGTCCCCCCCCGTCCCCCCCGCTTCCTATGGCCATGCGTTCAAGACATGTAAAACCAATTCTTGTGGAAAACAAGCTTTGTTGCTAAAAATCCACACAAAAATTTCCAAGTTCTGAAACTACCGTGAGAAATTACTGCATACTTTATTTTCCATGAAGTATGTTATTTTTATAGGATGTTGTACCACAAGAGACCAAATTCTCATTTTACACACATTGGTTAAAAGAGGTGACCTTCCAAGTAAATCCATTAAAAAAAAAAAAACTAAGTATCATTTATTCCCCATAAATGAATGACATATTAGGTTCATATGCTGTGGAAACTCTAAATAGTTAAAGCTACATAATAACATGAAGAATGTGCTGTTCTGTAATTGAAAACAATGATTTACTGTTTTAAACCTGTACCCTACTTAAGTGCATTGTTAATTTGTTCCAAAACTGTCGCCAAATAAAACTAGAGAAAAATATGTTTGGATTCATGAACTGGATTATCACCTCGTATTAAGTCATGCATCACATTTTTCTTTTAAGAAGTGTTTATTTATTTCTTTATTTACATGGTTTTCTATGAAGTTATTAACATACAATGGTAAATTATGTATTTTCCATCCTTGTGGGAAAACGTTTGTTTCACCTCATGAAACTCTGTCACTTCCTAACATGTATTTTCATTCACAATAATGATTTGGTGAGGGGTATGGAGGCAATTTAAAAAAAAAAAAAATCTAAAAAGTGGCCTAATCCCCAAAGGACCTATTGGTTGCTCATATTTTAGAATTGTAATCCCCACAAAAAAAATAGAAAATCTGCATTCAGATGTCACTCTTCCATTTTGGCATAATTAGAAAAATAATTTGGAATCATTGGGTTTTTCACATGTTGACTAAATCAATGGATTACATGTCTCTTAGTAAATGTCACATTATACTACATGATTTGGCATATTGGGCATTATTTGCTAAAACTGAACTTCCAAGTGAACTGCAAAACATTTTTATTACACCACTACTAATGCCTGATTGTTACCCAGATTATGACTACATTTTATTTGTTACAATGTTCTGTCATCTACTCATTTTATGACATCATTCCTAGCCTATACTTTTGGCATCCACAAGGTGGATTGACTCTGTTACCAGCTTTATGCAGGCTTCCCAATGGTAAGGCTTTAAGCAGTATAATTCCAATGTGGGAATGCAATCCTGTGGTCCTGACTTCCATTCCCTGGTGTCCTGTCACTGAATGAAGACTGCGCATGTGCAGTAGCGCTGCCACCTTTTCTATTATTATCTAATGTCTTTAATTTACTTATAAGACAACATAATCTTCAGTAGTGTTGTAGATGAAAGAGGTGGGTGGTTGTGTGACATTTGCATCAGAGGAAACTTTGGAGGGTCATCAAGTATATGAAGACTAAATTATATGTTCCTCACTGGCAAACAAACATTGTTACTAATAGGACCCTTTAAAAACAACAACACATTTAGAACTTGTGAAGACATAAGGCATGGAGATGTTATTTACCTTCCTCCCACCAACAATGCCCCACTTGGTGACACTTAGGGAGAGGGGAGGCTTGGGAAGGGGGAGTGTCAGCACTGCTGCACATACGCTAGACCTCTGTACATGTCTATCATTTGTTATTTCCTGGAGAATAAAAATTGGAAGCATGTGATAGTGGTCCCAAATTGGCACTGTGCCCCCAAAGCAGGACTGAAGAGTATCCATGCATAAATAAGATTAAAAAAAAGAAAACGAAAGGTTGAGGAGGACAGGATTTGGGGGGACTGAAAATGACCAGCAGTGCAAATCACCAGATTGAGAGGCAATAAGATACAACACCCCCCCCCCCCAACAATAATCCTCATTGATCTGGTTTTGACTCTGAAATGAATACCATGATATAATAAAGTGTCATTGCCTGGTAATACATTATAGTTCACTTCAAAAATGATCAGCCTTTTAAAATGAAAATACAACGGGTTTTTTTTACAGGAAAAAAATGAAACTGCTTCTGCATTACTTATGTAATACCTCACGAATCAGCTCTGCAAATCTCCTCTTATTCTACATTCCTGTTTGCTTTGCTTTCTGCCCCCCTGCAACCAGCCTTAAGGATTTTGTTTTTGGCTTTATTGGAAGAGCTGTCAGTGCTTTCCAACATAAATTTTCTTTTGTTGCACTTGGTGGAGTTTGGTTAGGGGCTACCTCTAAGCAACATGAACTTGGCCTTGCTGTGTGTCTTACACTAATACGTTCACTACTGTAAAGAAACAGGGTACTTGAGAAATAGCCTAGAGCCATACAGATGATTATTTCACCAAATTTGCATCTTTTCAACAGTAATAGGGATGGATTTCACAAATGCTCCCTGTTTCTAAATAGATATTAAGTGGTTTGTTTCTAGTTCTTTCCCTCTCTTTCCCTCCTGAGAGCCACTTCGCAACCCACCCACTCTTCTAATTCTAACCTTGTGCTTTAGCCCTCTGGCAGCTGCACTCTGCTCCTGGCATCTGGCAAGCCCTACAGAAGGGACTGCACTGAGAAAGCTGGCCAAATGATACAGTCCTCACTTGGGATCCTTTATAATGCCTGAGTACATGAGGCTGCCTGCTTCTTCTAAATATTACATTTTAAAATAAATAAATAAATAAACAAAAAGACGGCTGTGCAGTGTGATTATATGATTTGTTCATGCTTTGCACATTTAGTTATTAATGGTAAAGAGCCTTGCTATAATAAAACAATGTACAGTAATAAAATGCTCTCAGTTACAGAGAGGGTTAAACTAGCTGGATTCCTATTTCTGTGAAAGTTACTTTCGATCACCGCACTATTTTCTTTGAACACAATGTGGATTGTAGAAAACCATGCCAATGAGTTTTCAATATTTTTTTGAACTTTGTATGTAAAATATATTTATTTCAACTATATTAGTTAAGTGAGGGATTTTGGTTTCCCAGGCAAGATCTGAAGCTTAAAAATGAAATGTGTAGTTAAAACTGTAGTTTCATATTTACTTTAATTTCTAAAATTGTGTTTGTTTTCTTTATTTTTTAATGAACATTTTATAATTTTGTTATGCATGTAATGTTGTTAGGCTGAATTTGCTTCTTATGAGGAAAAAAAAAGAAACTGCTGATTTCAATTAAGGGGAAGAGGCTAGAACTGGGAATTACCAATCCATAGTTGCCAGTCAGTGACCCATCACTAGTCATGTCCTGGGTTTTGAACCATTACGGTGACCCAGCATACCTTCTTTATGTTGTACTTATAATCAAAGTAGCATTTCATTTTTTTTTTGGGGGGGGGGGGGGGGGGATCATTTGGACACCCTCCCCATAAAACAGCACCATGACAAGAGATGATATTTTATAATTTCAGATTCCATGGGGAAAAAAGTTTTACACAAAAATGTTTGCCATTTTTTTTATCAGTTCATTTTTAATTAATCTTAACTTTATTTTTTTGTTCCAAAGATAATAAGTTGCTAAGCTATATAACACTCATGGCAGTGATAAAGTTATTTTGTAGAGCTAAAATCTGCAGGCTTTGTTTCATTTTTTTATTTTTTTTATAAAACTCAAAAGTAAAATGTATAAAACACTTTCATAAAGATATAAATGAACTGTCTATGCACAAAAGAAATATAGTGGGGAAAAAAATGAAATAACAAAGTTTAAAAAGAAATTAGAAAGAATTAGAAAAACAATTGTGCATGATAGATTTATTTTAATAGATTTATTATTGTTGTTTAATAGATGTATGATGTTATGTTTATATCAAAGTATTGTAAGAATTATTCAGTTATGTATAAAAAACACTTTCTAATTTGTGTGAGTTTATTTTTTATTTAAAGATCTATCAAATGAGCAGAAATCTTAAAATGCAGTGCATCATTTACATTAAAACATAGAGACATTTTTTTTTTCTGTATAATGTTGATATATGCCAACATGCCAGCTGGGGTTATTCAGGAAAGTTGTGAGATTTTCTCGTATGATTTCAGATCGGAGATCTGTTATTAAAAAAATAAGTCTACCCGCTGAGGAATTATAACAGTTATATATGTTCAGTTCTGTTATTATGATAACAGAGTGATATCTTTCAATTGGGACAATTTGTCTTCAAACTTAAAGTGCACAAGAGATACACTTTTTATAAAATGAGGTGTACATTTAATCTAAGCAGATATATGCAAACTAAAAATATTCCCAGTCTTGACGGCGTAATATTAGATGTAAAAGCCCATGGGGGAGGAGTAATACAATGCTAAATCATAGAAATAGAACAAATGTGCTATAGTTACCATATAAATTATGTTCAGGTGGAAGCTTTAAAACTCATATCATCATATGGCTATGGACTAAGCAGACTGTACATTTGCCTTAGGCACCACTATTTTAATGGCACCATCAGGTGGCTCCAACTACTGAAATTGCTTTGACTAAATTCCATCTATTCTTGAACGTATTGTGCCTCCACTACAGAATATTTTGTCCACTTTGAGCTAAATCCCCCCACCAATAGAACTGATCTTTTGTTTTTGGGTATCTTTCTGCCTAAAGGGATCAGAGACGTGAATCAGGGCCTGTCAGCATATACTTTGCACCTCTATCAATTGTTGTTGGACATAAAGTCATCCTGTTAAAATTGTACTTTTGAAGAAACCAGCACATAGACTACCGTTACAACTAATTACAAATTAGTAGGAGGCAGCTGAGGTTAGATATCCATAAATCTAGATTATATGTAGGCTTTGTGGCATTAGGCAAAAGGTATTATAACACATGTGGTTTATTTGTCTAGGGATGTGAATCAGTATAGAGGATACGCCATTGTTATAATGGGAGGTCTAATTTACAAATTTAACTGGGCAGACTAGATGGACCGAATGGTTCTTATCTGCCGACACATTCTATGTTTCTAAATGGGCAAATAAGTGAACTGTACGTTTGTCTGTCAGGTTTTCCACTTCTTACTAAAAACATCCATGTTTATAAATAGGAAGAAGAAAAAAAACCAAGAGACTGAAACTTTTAAACTAGACTTGTTCTGTAGTTTGTTGATTCTTCCACAGTACGTTTTAAATTCTCTGTTGTAGTGATATTCTATGCGTCTCAATTTTTGTGTCTCATCAAATTGTCAAAGGAACAGTCAGTTACTGTGTACTGCGTTGATATGCCACATATTGGAAAACAGTAACTAGAAATTGAGATATTGCATTTTTTTTAAAATTGTGCATTAAAAAAGTAAGACTCACTCCTGTATGTAAACAGATTATAAATTATAGGTTGAAATCTGATAAGGAAAAATACCTTAGTTGATCATCAAATATATGTGTCAGTCTGGTAGCATGAAACATGATCCATACCAAATGCATACACAGCAACATCGACCAGCATCTGTAAAAGAAATGATGGAAATAATACAAAATCCATTAGATATACTGCAAATGGAAGAAGAGCAGAGCCTCTTCATATGTCAAGTTCTGTGTGTTGGTCTAGTATGGTTTAGGGATACTCTTCAAAAGGGAAGTAATTACCACTTACTAAAATAAACTGTATTGATAAATTATTTGGAATTATACACGTTAAATGAAAACAGTGGGCACCGGTTATAAAAAAAATATTGCATGTCACAAATTGAAAAGCATCCAAATGTAATTAGCACTTTCCGACAAAACATATCCAGAGATAACTATCCTGGTGGGCAAAATATTTTCATGGGGTAATTTGGTGAATAAACAGACCTACATTACAATTTTTCATATGAATTTTCAAAAGAAGAACATACGTACCTTAACTTCTTTAAATTTTTATATACCCCTACAAAAACTAAAAAAGCTTACTTAATAAACAGCTTAGGTTTCGCTTTTGCTATCTCTATTATTAGCATTAGCAGATCATTTCTCAGCTTTTGAAGCCATGTATGGGAGGGGAGAAAGAGAGATCTGTACAATTATAGATGGAGGTTGATTTTTCTCCATTCCACATCTATAGCCCCCAATTGGAAGAAAGCAACTGAAAAAAAAATATGAACAACCAATCACTTGCACATATGCAGGGGTGGCAGCTTGTATGAGTCCCTAGACTAAGTCTCACCTTTTGTGGCCTCTCTTCTTCCACCCCTGACAAAATTAAACCAATTGTGTTGGATTAATTAAATCTTGCTTTCCTACACTAGAAATCCATGATCTACATAATTTAATATGGTTGGTTTCTAATACCGAATGCACTATATATGAAAAACAACATTCTGCATGAGGAAAAGCTTACTTACAATAAGTATTTTCATTCTTAATTTTTTATTACCCCATTAAATTGTCTGGAAAGTATTTCCAATCCCGCGTTTAATTCTTTCAGAGCTGACCTGTTGAGAACGGAAAGGTTTACAAATCACAACATTAACCTTGTAATTTTAAATGTTCTACAAAGAAAAGGATCAATTTGCCCAAAGTCTACAAACCGTTTTACAGTTTAGTGTATTATCTGACATTAGCAGCACTGGAGCAGCAACTGAAATATCACCATTACACACGATTTATCTACTATTTATTTTCTTGCAGATGCTATCTCCAGTAATTTTCTTGACTTCAGTTCTGAGTCCAGTGTGTACAACGAACACTGAGTCTTTTAATTAGTCCCTCCTGCTAATTTAGGCACTGGGTCAAAATTTAGAAAAGAAGCTCAGTCTCCTGGGTATCACATCCTGAGTGAGAATTGGGATTCTAGGCTTTTGCATGTGCACACAAGCATGCATAATAAACTATGTTGGCAAACCAAAATGCTTTAATTCTGATAGAGTTAAATATTTTCTCTATGTGATGATTAGGGACTGATTGTGTTATTGGATCAAGTCCACGCTGTAAAATTCCGTAAGTTAAAAGTTTTGCTTTGAAAACAAATTAGAATTGTAATTTAGTTGATGTTGTGGTGTATAGTTGTAAAGGAGATTATATGTTATTTTATCATTTTGCAAGAGGCAGCATAGGTTTAACCTGCAATTCATATATAAGTTTATCTCTTAATTATTTTATTCTTCAAAATTCAATAAGCATTAGGTCGCTTATAATTGTACCCACATTATTAGAGACTTCTTGCATTAACCTGGATATAATCTAAATGTCACTTGTCCTTACTAAGCTTTAGGCCCAATAAGTGAGGCAGATGAACCATAATAATTACACATTTCCTACCACATGAATTAGATGATCTCAGAACACAGGAAACTGCTTAAAATATGTTCTGGCTTTGGTAAATTACCAGCCCTAAGGAGTTTAGCTGCTGGGATAACCTCCAGCAGGGACATAACAATCATGGTCACAGTGGTCGCTATAGTGACCGACCCGGTGACCGACCATAGGTTTATATGCCATTCTAGGGAAATTGGGTAATGGAAGCCATAGGTTTATATGGGGGAATGGTAAGACATGGCATGATAACTATATGGAGAGGGATGATAAAAATGCAAGAGCTGAAGAGGGATTGAGTACAGTTATCTTAAAGGGATGGAGTGCAGATATCATAGAGGGAGGGAGTGCAGTTATCATAGAGGGATGGAGTACAGTTATCATAGAGGGAGGGAGTAAAGTTATCATAGAGGGATGGAGTACAGTTATCATAGAGGGATGGAGTACAGTTATCATAGAGGGAGGGAGTACAGTTATCATAGAGGGATGGAGTACAGTTATAGAGGGAGGGAGTACAGTTATCATAGAGGGATGAAGTACAGTTATCATAGAGGGAGGGAGTACAGTTATCGTAGAGGGAGGGAGTACAGTTATTGTAGAGGGATGGAGTACAGTTATCGTAGAGGGATTGAGTACAGTTATCATAGAAGGATGGAGTACAGTTATCATAGAGGGATGGAGTACAGTTATCGTAGAGGGATGGAGTACAGTTATCATAGAGGGATGGAGTACAGTTATAGAGGGATGGAGTACAGTTATCGTAGAGGGTTGGAGTACAGTTATCATAGAGGGAGGGAGTACAGTTATCATAGAGGGATGGAGTACAGTTATCATAGAGGGATGGGGTACAGTTATCATAGAGGGATGGAGTACAGTTATCATAGAGGGAGCACAGTTATTGTAGAGGGATGGAGTACAGTTATCATAGAGGGAGGGAGTACAGTTATCGTAGAGGGATGGAGTACAGTTATAAAGGGATGGAGTACAGTTGTCATAGAGGGATGTAGTACAGTTATCGTAGAGGGAGGGAGTATAGTTATCATAGAGGGATGGAGTACAGTTATCGTAGAGGGATGGAGTACAGTTATCAAGCATATATAGAGGAGGGAATATGAACGTTGTATGTAAGTATAAAGAAGAGGTCCTTTAGTAAATGGTAGATACATACTTATAACACTAGGTATACACAAGCCTCCTCTGCACAAGGAACACAGCAACCACAAACATATGTTTATTTAAAAGAAGAAAAACTAACACATAAAGAGGACATTGTCTTTAATTAGAAGGGCAAAGGTCTGAAAGTATTATCAGAAATTATTACTTCACTGAGAGGGCCATGGAGGCACGGGATATAAGTGGTAGAGGTTAACACAGTGATGGAGTTTAAGCATGCATGAAATAGGCATAAGGCTATCCTAGATATAAGAAAAGGAGAGGGACTAATAAGAAAATTGGGCAGACCAGATAAGCCAAATGGTTCTTATCTGCTGACATATTCTATGATTCGATATCCTCTTCACAGGTCTCGTCAGTGTGGTATGGCTGGTGTTCCTCTAGGTGCAGTGACCTAGGGATACAAATCTGTGAATTCCCCTAAATAACCCAAGGTAAGAAAAAAACATAGACATTATTCATATATGTTTTTGGTTTAGAAACACCAGATACTCAATAGAAAGTCCATAAGTTGCACAATTATAGTGTTAAAAATAGAATAGACCATAACACATACCTATATATGAGGTATCACCATATACTCCCATCATTTGATTTCTTGCTTCAATTCATATTTCCGTTGTTTTGTCAAATTCATGTTGACTTGCATTACATGGAGAGTGTTCAAGTGAAGTCATACCTGGTTTGAGTTACCAGATAGAAGTATGTCCATGCAGCTGTGCCTGTTAAAAACCAATTTGAGTATTTAGAAATGACATCACACTATCATGAGCTGAAAAGAGAACAGGAGTGTTGAAACACATGTTAGAGCCAAGTTCACTTGTATAATTTAACTTTATCAGAATTGTATATGTAATTATTCAGTTTTTCCATACATGTATAGGTATTTCTGCTAACTATAATATAATTGTTAACAATGGTGAGAAGAAACCATATTTCATAGACCAATGAACTTCCGGACCCAACAGGCCTTACCATCTATGAACCTTGCAAGTCAGAAGGTCAATTGCATGTGCCTATTAGTCTTACACTTGGGATCTAGGCAAAACATTAAATAACATATATTCTAACGTTTTGGAAGAAAATAAGATAATAATGACATTACATCATTAAGACAGCTTTATGTCATATCTGGTTTAAAGTTACAAGCATAGCAGGTAGTCTAATAATGTACAAGATTTTATAGCAACAACAATATTTGCCTCCAAAATTGAGAAATGTGTGCTGCTTTTTATAGCAGTTTAGAATACAACAACTTAAATTAAATATAGGCCTCAGTAACAAAAAGTAACAAGCAATGTTATGTTAATTATTTGGTCCCAGTTAGGACCATCTCTTCACACACTAACCCGAACTAACCTGAACTGGGTTTAATGTATTTTTGTATTTAATTAGACTAGAAGCATTAAGTTCTGCTCTAGAGTAGTTGAAGGTAGTTGAAGGTCTGATCATACAGTAAAAGCATGCTGCAGAGCAGATCAAGTATTCAGTTCATACCACCATTCTATAGGGAACGCATTTTGTCTCTATACTTAGCCAGAGAATCTACAGGTTATGTAACCAATGATTAAAATAGTTTTGTCTGATTACAGTAATCCAGATAGTTGAGGCTAAAAAATTTAGGGTAACAGACATTATGATTTGATCAGAACCTGAGTTACTCAGTTACTGAGTCTATTACAAATCAAATGCTATTACAGTGTTGGCTTAGATAGCTTTTTCTTTTTCCTTATATATAATAGTAATAATAATAATAATAATAATAATTAAGTGTTCAACGAGGAAGAGTAGATTCAGATATTCTCTGGTTTTCAAGTACATCCTGTTACTTTTGCCCAACATCCAGAGGATGTTGATATTGCCCCATGTAATGGTATTCATTTTATAGAACACAGAAGGATAAAGTGTTGACTTGACCCTGACCTGATATGTATTCAAATCACACAAAAGATAGAATATAGTTTCAATAGTTTGCAACCATTCCAAAAATTAAGCATGGATAAATGTATAACTATGTCTTAAAATATTAGGGTCTACTCAATAGACTTGCAGGGAATTGAGATAGGAATTTCAAAATGTAGGCCAATGTAGCAGAGTTGGAAAAATTCTCCAATACAGCTGATTTGGGGCTTAAGTTTGAAATTCCCATCTTAATTCCCTGCATTTCTATCTTTATTGAATTGACCCTTATAAATGGGCAGGTTATTGTGTAACACGGTTTAAATTTGGATGTACTCGCAGCAATCAACAGCGTCACTTTTTCTTTTCTTTTTTTTACTGCTTTACTTCCAGCAATGCAGCTTAACTTCATTAAATTACTGGAGGGCCAGTTACTTACACAGAATATTGATTTCCAGTCTAGTCTACGTTTAACATAATTCTACATAGACAGCAGCTAATTCTACATTTAAACCTAGCACCCCAAAGGGATTACAGATCGCAACTGACCATAAAATACTGCTCTCATAATTCAGTGAAGATTCTTATTTTGTGTTCATATCTGTGCATACACCTAGTGTATGTGTCTATGTTAGAATTAGGGATGGGTAAAAGTGTTTCTGCTGGCAGACAATAATATAGTAGAATGTCTCTGCTTTTCCTCACAGTTATTTCCTTCCTTGTTTTCTGCAGAAAATAGATAGATTTGCTCTCATGTACACAAACTGCACATGAGAATTATATGTACACAGAACTAAGTAAGGTATGTTCAATATACCTTGCAAAAGTAACAAAATTGGTAAAAATGTATATATACATATGCATAAACCGCAAGGATCATAATTTTTATGGACTTCTATGTATATATACATATTTCATATGGACCAAAAATTATTGGGACACACCAGTGCGGTATTTACTGCCAGGCATCCTAGGGCGGAAAATTTTGGGGGGTGGCAGTGCCCCCCAGCACTGAAAAAAAAAAGCTAAGAATAAAACGCACGGGCAGCAGATCACGATGATCAGGCTGCCCGTGCGTTTTTTTTCTTAGGGGAGGGTAGAGTTATGACAGGTCACGTGATCCGACGCATGCCGGGTCACGTGACCTATCCACTCTTACCACAGGGAGCTGAATAGGCAGCATGGTAGGACACCATGCATCCTGCTTCTAGCGTCCAGGGATCAGGGTAAGTCTTGGGGTGAGGGGGCATGTAATGGGGATGATGCAGGCATGTAATGGGTGATGGGGTTAATGGAGGCATATAATGGGGGAAACAGGGCATGTGATGGGGCAATGGAGGTATGTGATGGGGCAATGGAGGCATGTAACGGAGGTGATGGAGGCAGGTAATGGGGTAATGTGGGTTATGGGGCATGTCGTGCGTGGATAGGGGGGGCAGAATTTTGTCTGCCTAGGGCAGCACATAAGCAAGATACACCACTGGGACACACCACTTAATTAATGAATACTCAGACTTATTGCTACAGGTGTAGCCGAGCAGTCTGCATTTGTGAATAAAATGGGTCGTTCAAGCGTGGCACTGTGATAGGATGAAATAAAGTAGCTAGTGCAATGTCATCCGTGCTAGATATTCCGTGGTCAACTATAGAGTGTATTTTTGGAAAGCAGAAGTATTTAGCAACCACAGCCACCCAGTCATGAAGCAGAAGACCACGTAAAGACACAGAGCGGGGTCACTGAAAGTTACTAATGCTCTGCTGCTAGGTTTGGTTTTTCAGGGGTTGGGCTTCCAGTGAAGGGAAATCTTAATGCTTCAGTATACCAAGACATGTTGGACAATGAATGCTTCCAACTTTGTGGAACAGTTTAGGGAATGCCCTTTTCTATACAAGCATGACTGTGCCCCAAGGCACAGATACATGGGTTGATGAGTTTGGTGTGAAAGAGCCTTCTCGTCCATCATTCTTGCCTGACCTCACAAATGCTCTAGTTAATGAATAGGCAAAAATTACCATAGAAGCACTCCAAAATCTTGTGGACGTGGATACAGCTGCAAAGGGTGGACCAAATACATACTAATGTCAATGTATTTGGAATGTGATGTTCCTGTTGATTTAATGGTCATGTATCTTAGTACTTTTGTCCATATAGTGTAAATATATATATAAATCTGATTGCGGGAAGGGGTTAAACAACATTGAATCAGCCTATATAACCAGAATATTTAGCCGCTTCTAGTATCACCCTCTATATCATCATGCAAGGATATGATACCACATTCTATAACAATATACACATCACTGGATTTCAGACCATTACAACATAGCCAGTGCAATAAAGTGAAATGCCAAGTACATTATACTTTGACAAAGGCAATTTATGGTTATTATTAAAATGGACTCGTTTATTACGACCCTGACTAGATAAGAGAAATGATTGCCATAAGCAATCCTTCATTAACTAATCATATTGCTGTGCTCAAGTACAAACTGAAGTCATTGGTTCCCCCTGAAACAGGGGTGTACCTACCTTTCCAGGCACCTGGGAATGCACTTCCCTCAGCCCCTATGTAGGGTCACTCCCCTGACTGGCTGGAGGGTGCCATCAGGTGCACCCAACATGCCCCCCCCCCCCCCCACACACACACACCAATGACAGGTGCATGGGAAGCGTTACTATCCCCTTTACTGTGCCTCTGTTGGTTGGTGTTGCGTGTGCAACTGGTAGTTGTCTGCTCCTACCCCCTGCCTATCCCCTGTTAATATGTCCATGCTTTGGAGGCTTAAATAAATCCTCACCTTGTTTAGTAGACATCAGCTTCTCTCACGTGGCTGATTCACTACAAAAAAGTTTAACTTGCAAGACGTACAGGGTAATGATTAACACAGAGTCCATCAGAAATGTTCCCAATACCATCTAGTATAAACTATGTACATTCTAACTTGTCGTCTTTTTTTTTTTTTTTTTTACACAATTTAACACCCATTAAAAAGTTCTGTAGTACAAAGGTTTATTTCCAACACAGAACAGAGCAGTGCAAGAATACAGATAAAACACTAATCTTGATGTTTTTCTTGAGTTGTGTAAGTTTTTCATATATGAAACAAAAGTGAAAGAAGAGTGTATAATACACCCCCCCCCCCCCCCACACTATTTCTGTCTACTTGGATGCCTCCTTTTCCTGTTGTCACTTTGGACCATCTAGTCTGCCTAGTAAACTTCCAACAACTATTCTTCTTCTTATATGTCATATTATAATATTTAAACCTGGGGGTGGGCAAAAGGAAGTGGATGCAAAGCATTTCTCAACCTTTATCACTCCAAGACTTAAATAAAAGTTATTTCTTTTCAATTGTTACATCTTTAAACACACACTAGGTTTGCTATACCTCGGCATGCACTAGGTGCTGTGTCTCTCAGTGATGGTGTAAGGAACCATGCTGTGTTATTTAAAAAGTGTTGAGTGTTTGTTTTCACACATCTGAAAATTCCTGCAAAACATTAAAGAGTTACAACACCTACTCCTATGCACAAAATGTGTTTGTAATTACATTTCCCGCTTGCAAAACATAATATTTATAGCAAGCTGTCTTGCTTATTTACTTTTCTTACACAGAGTGGACCCCGATATTTTGACAGTGTACAATGACATGGTTGTTTTTGCTGTTTGGTTTCACAGTGCCACTAATTAAGCAGAAATTCAATTCAGCTAACTTTTATGGTCATGGAGGTCACATAAGTTCATGCAGTGTACAGAATGCAGTAATAGGCAACTAAAACATGATTTTGGGGAGGTCAGGATAAAAAATAATGATTGTTGTTTGTTTTACCACTCCCTCTATTACTCATTGCTCTGTGCTATTGGCAAGAAGTTTGAGAGGCGCTGTTAAAATTAATTTTCCTTTGTTGGAAGCAGAAAATTGAGTAGGGGGGGTCAGATTTATGATAACGATGAGTCGGTAATTAATCTATTAAAAGTACATCTGGAAATCATTGTCTTAAAGTATAATCAATAATGTAACATTAATTGTTCTAGTGAGAAAAATCACATATACGAAAAATGTTATATAAAACAACAATAACCTATAAACATTGGTGGAGATGATGTTTCATGTTTTCAAGTTTTTACAAAGATTAGCCAGAGGAAAGTAATGTTTTATGCACTTTCTATTTACTGTTCTCACACAGGTCATGAAAAGTGAATGAGTTAAGTTAGCTAAGCTGTGCAAAGTCAAAGTTTTGATTGGCTGCTGGTATCAGATTTTGTTTTCTTCCTTTAAAAGAAAAAAAAAAAAACAGTTGCTGAGGGCAGTGTTATGCAGAGGTGCGAAAAACACCATGATTAGTGGCTTTTCCTGGAAACCTCACGAGTGAGGCTATCCAGGACAGAAGAAAAAAAGGGCAACTGAACCACCTAATAAATGTCACTAGTCTGTCAATCACTCCCAAAAACCAATGGAAATTAGGGGGAGGAGTGTTCCACCTTACTTCTGGATTGGCTCAGTCTTGGAATATACAAAACATAGACTGCGGTTTCAGCAGTTGCATAGATGATTTGACAAGCCTAGGGACTTGTCACAATCCCATTAAACTAATGTGTAATGGGTGGTTTGGTATTGGTTGCCTTACGGCTTAGGGTGAGTTGCAGAGTGTAAGTGTACATATAAGTGAGTGGCAAAAAAGTGGTTTTGATTTTTTTTCCAATCAACTTATGTGTTATATTCAGGTCCCCCCCCCCCCCGTCCGTCCGTCTTTTAATCAAAGTCGGTTTATAATCGAGCAAACTTTTACGTTGATCCTGATCACCACAACTATATATTTTTATTCAATACCAGCTAGAGCACCACATGCTGTCCATTTCAGCCCTAAAATAAAACCTTAATAATTTGTAACATAATTAAACTATTTTAAGTAGCCAGAAACAAAATAGTATAATATAAATACAAATAATTATCACTTTTATAACTTTTTAATTTAAATAATTGTTCATTTTTAATTAGAAAATATAAAACATAAGCCAACCATTGTCCATTGGCATACAAATGTTTATCTAATTAGTTCAATTACTGCATTACACACCGCAGTTGCTTTATCCTCATTATGAGTTTTCATGTTAAAACTGTGGCTATGTATTTGTCCACATACTCTATGTATAGGAAAGCAGAAAGATGTAAGTAATTTTTACATAAATGTACATGACCCAATACTTAATATTGGGACAAATTATTCAAAGTTGGCTTCTTACTTCAAACATAAAAATGCACATGATCTTTTGCACTGTTTCTCTAGCAAACGGATGTTTTTAGCGCTGCTCAGGTGCTACTCCATCAAGGGGTTCTCTAGCCAGGCTACTACTCTACTAATGGGCTTTCTAGTTTGGTTGCTTCTCCACCAATGGGTTCTCTAGGCAGGATACTACTCCACCAATGGGCTTTCTAGCCTGGGTGCTACACCACCAATGGATTCTCTAGCTATGGTTTTACTTCACCAGTGGGCTTTCTAGCCCAGTGCTACTCAACCAACACATTTGTTGTAGTCCACAAATGGAGGCACTCGAATACGTGAGAGTGCATTAGTTTGTTGACTACACTATATTTATATTTAAATAATGCTGTAAACTGTAAATTTTCATTTGTTTCCACAGACGAGAAAGACTATGCTATATATATATACTTAAATAACTTTACATTTTCATTTGTTTCCAACATGAGACTCAAGTGTAATAAAATAGACAAGGCTCATGAAATGGAATTAAGATGTAGAAATATGCCAGTGAATACACATTCTATCCATTATTATAATGTTAAAACCAACAATAATAATTGGTCAATCCTATTTTGGTGATTCAGTGCACACCATAATTTAAAATCTGCATTTAGTTTGCTAGCACTTGTAATAAATTAACTTCCCTATACAGTATTACTGGTTTTTACATTGTTTCCATAGATGTTTTGTTTGGACTTTGTCTGAAATAAAATGTTGCAGTTAGTCAATATTCTTCATGCGAACACTTCAAAGTCTTACAAAAGGGGTCGCTGACCTCTTCACTGAGACTGGCCTTTTACTGTCTAGGGAAAGACCTGTTTGAACTTGGTCTTTGAACCTTAGTGTCTTTCATTAACCAAGCAATGTAAAGAGCAATAGCATATTTAAATCAGAACTTTTAATTCCGCATACAGGAAAACCTGGATGTTGAACGGGGGAGGAAGGTTAGTGCATTTTGTATTTTTAGAAATGCATGGAATAATTCTTGTACCACTAATAATCTATATTAGGTTTTACAATTTATTTTATTGCTTATGACTAGTGTTGACCAGTAGCATGCCAGATTTGTTATACCGTATGTATGTTTTTAAGTCTGGTAAATTATGAGTACTTCCAGGAAATGCTTGTGAAAGAAGGTAAAGGGAAAACAGGAGTGCCTGCCGCTGCCTAGTTGTCAACCCTAATGTTAAAATGTACCACTTTGAGGAAGTACATGGCAACGGTGTGCATAACTGGCATATTTTTATAATTAATTGTTAAAATGTTCTGTATTGCAAATAATTACATGTGAATCATTCTGGTCTTGGTCATACTTGAAAACAAGTGAAATCTCAATGTATCCTTCCTGGTAAAACATTTTCTAAATAAATAAAATACAATAATAATAGTAAATTATTTTATTGTTGGCATTTCCATACAGAACAATTACCACATCTTGAATTAAATCATTCAACATTAGGTTTGCATTGAACTAAAATGCAATTTTTCTGTTCTCAACTTACTTTCAAATGAAAGAACTAGAAATCCCAGAAAGGTGACCCGGTAGAACCAGAATTACAGGTATCCATTGTAAGTATGGAATTGAATAATGTCTGTACTAAATCAATGTGATTCTGACCCATAAGGTGTTATTCTAAGCTGTATATTTTGTCAATGTACAGGCATCTGCATGTACCCATGCAATTAGTGACAGTTATGTTTTAATTGGCATACATATGTTAATATAACAGATTCTACAAAACATGGAATAGTGCTTTAGGTAATTGTTCAATTAATGTCACTTGTGATGAATTACTGTGCTGTTAGGAAACTACAGGAAGATTGATTCACTGGGAAAGGAATGAGTTAAAGTATCTACGATGGACAAACGTGTTCAGTTATACTTTGATGTAAATCTAATAATCATTTTTTTAAAGAATGTAGTTCGGGAAAAAGGTGACTTATTTTTTAAGTATTAATAAAAAAAAAATAACAAACTGATCTAACATGATTCTAAATAATCAATTTGAATATATATTTATATATACATACATATACATTCATGTACACATACTGTAGTTACATAGGTACACATTTTTTATAAGCGAAGAAAGGAGTCTTTGGCACTCCAGAATATTTCAAAACATACAAAACTTACTTTGTTTTGACCTGTGGTCCACAAGAAAAACATCAGATAAGAAAAAAAGGACTTAAACACCAAACTTCAATCAGGAGAAACACTCCTTAGCTGTAGAGAGAAACGCTTACTTTTATAAAAGTTTATGATGAAGTATAAAATAAGTTGATGAGATTCGGGACATTTATTTTATAGGAAGATATTAAAAAATCAAATGTAGTATTTCCCACAGATTACCATTGTGCAACTATTCACAATATGCACAGTATTTTTTTTATTTTGGCTACATACATAATGTATGCACCACCGTTAAAAAATCTGGGGTCACTTAGAAATTTCCTTGTTTTCCATGAAAACATACATCAAATGAGTTGAAAAATGAATAGGAAATACAGATGTTGACAAGGTAAGCAATAATGATTTAGACTCTGGAGAAGGCTGTTTTTTATTGGTGCTTTAATCAGCACAACAATTTTTCGATGTATACATTTTACACTACCATTCAAAAGGATTTAAAAGAAAAAAGGCTAATTTGTCCTTAAAATAACTTCAAATGGATCATAAATACTATTAACCCGTTAGTGACATGGCCCTTGGTGACATGGGCTGTTTTAACATTTCTGTGGTGTTTGTGTTTGTGTTTAGCTATAATTTTCTTTTTCCTTCATTTATTGCACCCACACAAATTATATATTGTTTTTATCAGCATAAGAGGTGTTTTCTAAGATGCCACTATTTCCATCATATCATATAATTTACTACAACACATTAATTGTAAAATACACCTTTTCTAAATTTGACCTGACAAATCCTTTACACAATTACAAATGGTAACAAGACCCCAACTAAATAGTTTCTAAATTTTGTTCTGAGTTGACAAATATAGCATATCTACAGTGAACTTTTGACCCCAATCCTAACCTTAAATTTAACCATTACGTTAACAATAACTCTAACCCTAACCCTAGGGTTTTAATGCTGCATCTAGAGTCTAGCAACAGAGTGACAGAACTGCTTACTTCCAAACGTCTTGCCCACAATAGAGCAGTGCCATATTGGAGGAACATGCTATATCTTTTCCATTGATGTTACTCATTACTAAAAGAAGGGTAAAAAGCACAAGAAATATCCTCATAACATAATATTTTATTTTGTATCCCAATATGCAAATTTTACTGAATATTTGTTTTAGCGATATCACCACACACAATTACTTAGACAAGTACATTCATATCTCTAATATATCCAGAAATAAACTCACAGGCTGAATTTTGATATAAGTTGCCTACAGCACCAAGGTGTCCTTAATAACGTATTTGCAAATGCTTTGAAAAAGACTGCGCATGTCTTATATTCGAGCATCTTATAATCAGGCCTCAAATAGAGGTTCGACTATAGGACTAGGATCCGGACATCCTCTGATGCTGCTTGACACCTCTGCAGGGACTTCTACAATTGAACGCTGGTCACGTGACCACCTGGCAATCTGTCATAGAATCAATGACAGAAGTGCCGGGCTGACATCAATCTGCTGCCGCCACTAGACACCAGTGAATCTGGGGGATGCATTGGCTAAGTCTGGGGGCAGATGTCCTAGGGGTATGCATTGGCTATATCTGGGGGGCAGATTGCTGTGGAGTGGGATGGATTGGTTATGACTCTGAGGTGTATTAGCTAAGTCATGGGGGCAGATGGCTGTGGGTGGATGCATTGCCTATGTCTGGGGGCGCACTGGCTATGTCTGGGGGCAGATGACTGTTGGGGGCGTGCACTGGCTATGTCTTAGACACACTGGCTAAGTCTGGGGGCAAATTGCTATAGGGGGATGCATTGGCTTTAAATGGGGGGGGGTGTATTGGCTAAGTATGGGGGCAGATATGAGTGGAGGGGTGCATTGGCTATGTCTGGGGGCACACTGGCTAAGTCAAGAGGCAGATGGTTGTAGAGGGGTATGCACTGGCTATGTCTGGCGAGAACAATGGCTAAGTCTATGGGGCAGATGGCTGTGGGAGTATGCATTGGCTAATTGTGTGTGTGGGGGATGCATTTACTAAGTTTGGGGGCATATGTTTAAGCGCGTGGGAAGATGCATTAGCTACGTCTGGGGGCATATTTAAAAAAAGCAAAACCTTTTTCCTTTAGGGTGCTCTTACATTCAGGCTTTTTCTTTTTTCCTAAATGAATATCCAAAATTTGGTCGTCTTACAATCAGGGTCATATTATATTCGAGCAAATACAGTAATATTGTTGGTCCATGGAGTGCAAAGGACAGTGGATTACATATATATATATTTTTGGGTATTTGGATATATATTTATATCCAAATCCCAAAAATAGTGGCATATAAAGTGTGTGTATCACAAAAATATTGCACTCACAAGCCTTACATAGAAAAGTAGAACAATTCTTTATTAGTAGAACAGCAACATTTTGCTTCCCAGTATCGAGCCTTTATCAACTTGTCCTGATGAAAGCTCCATACTGGTGACTCAAATGTTGGTGTTCTACTAATATATTTTTTTCTACTTTTGTATATAAGACCTGTGAGTTACACTATTTTTGCGATTTGCATTTATCTATTGACTGCACCCAGGTATTTGCTGTTTTATGTGGTGTGCCATTTATCTTTTCTGCTTGTCTTCTGTCTATACATATATATTTATAAACATTTCTTGCTCTCTACCAATGCTTCTGCTCAAGATATTCTGCTCCAGTCATCAACATATAGGTATAAAATAGGAAAATTCTAACACATTAAATTCCTATGAGTGCTGCCTTGACTGAGATTGTTTATGTATCTAAAAACATTTTTCTAACCCCTATGGGTGGTATGTGTTTTCCTCAATCTTGCTTTGCCATAGCACTTCTTCCTTCCATGTCTGTTGCTAAGTCAGGCATTCTCTCAGTACCTTTGGGTTTCATCTAGGACTGTGGCTCTGACACTCACCAGACTTCCCTCTTCTCAGCTGGTGTACTGTCTCTGGGTGTTAGACCTGGGGTGGAAACCCCCCGTACATTGTTAGGAGCCTCTGGGACTTCACATTGGCAGCTACCAGGTGTTCCATTGGCCAGCTCATGATACCGGCAAGCTATTTGATGACTAGCAGGGCAAACGTGTTGATGGCTTGGATCTTGTTCCTTCCATTGGGCTGGTTCTTCAGGACCTGTCTTACCCTTTGGTGGTACTGGGATGTTACTGTCTTCTCTGCCTCCTCATCCAGGCTGGAACTTACCATACCAACAATGGTCCTTGGTCAAGACACCAAGACACTTCACATATCTATCTCAAATATATGATATATGAGAGTGATATGAACTAAGAGAGTCAAAACAGTAGGGAAAGAGACTGTAAAAGCTTAATTTCTTTAACTAGCATATTCACGATTGTTTGTTCATACAGGAGCCAGGTTAGCACCAGGGCAATTAACCTTTGGAGTTCAGAGTGCTTGAATATATATATATATATATATATATATATATATATATATATATATATATATATATATATACACACATATATAAATATATATATATATATATATATATATATATATATATACATACATACACATATATATATATATTTCAATAGATAATACATTTTTCAACTAACATATATATAAAATCTAAATATTATTGAAACCTAGGTAGAAATGTACCTTATTAATTGCTTCCCAATTTTGTAAAATAAACTGTAACAAATAGGTAGCTCTTTTTATGAAAAGAAATAAGATTAAAAAGTTAGATTTACCTTCTTTAAAAACAGAAAATATGCAGCAGTATAAATGTCTTACAGATTTTTAGATACAGAAGCTTATAAGAATGGCTCTCTAAGTGGCAGTAGTACTATCCAAATATTTTATTGGTCAAACCATGCAAATACTGAACTCACAATGGAGCTACTTCCATTTCGGATCCGTCTCTTCTCCTTTAGCATGGTCTATTTATTTTTATTGGTTTGTTTCTCATTAAATCCTTCAATTACTCTGCTGTGTAAAATGGTGAAATTATTGGCATGTGCCACTTTCATCATGTATTTGAGTTTGCTTATTATTATACTTGCAGAAAATGCTTGAACGGTATTAGACTCTGCTGTGGATTGAGACAGATTTAATAAATATTATTTGGTGTTTTTTTTTCCCTGAGAAGCACTGCTTTTCTTGATTGTTTTTTACAGTTGCATTGGGAATATTGATTTATTTACCACTCTTACAATAATTGTATACAAGGAAGGGGAAAAAAAATGCAGAGGTAACATTTCATCAGCTCTAACAGATTAATTAGTTGTAGTAGATTAGGCACAGTGTTACACTAAAAGATTTGCATTTAGAGGAAGAAAAAGTTTTATCTGGAAAAAAAGAAAAGAGAATTTAATAGAGATGCCATACACTAAGCTGCTTTTGCGATTATTCAATTAATATGATTCTTGTGTGTATAAAAGGGCACATTTTCGTATTAACTTCACTGTCTGAAAAAAATTAAATGAAAAAAAAAGCAAGAGTCTTACTTTAATTCTGCTGACTTCAATAGAGAACAAAGACTTCTCAGAATACTTTCATTTGAAAACCAAAAGAAAATCTATTGGTTTAGTGCATTGGATTTCCAAGCATGAAACAATGCCAAGCTTTTTATTAGAAGAGTTTAACAAATGAACTCAAGATTTTAACAAATATTTTTTTGTGTGTGTGTATAGATATATATATATATATAGAGAGAGCATATAAAAATCTATATATATAGGAATGAAGAGACATACTTTTCCATCAGAAATCTCATGTTCACAGTGTAACCACCTCTGCATATATACATTTATATATATTTTTATATATATATATATATATATATATATATATATATATATATATATATATAAATGTTTAAACCATACAATTTTTCTTATGTAGCTCATATGCTATTTAGAATGTTTACCTTTCTATTAAAATATGGGTAAAAAGATTGGTTCAAAATGTATATGTCTACAAGGTGGGTGCATTGGGTGCACCATATTAAGAGATACAAATTGTCATACTGTGCGTTGGTTTGGGTGCACACATCCTATAAACACTTCTATTATGAATATAATGTGTTTTGACTCTCGTGTTCAGGGATATTACTGCATAAGTGGCGCCTATGGCTTATGTTATGGCTGATCAGTGTGCTTATTGTGACATACTTAAACAACATCTAAGTCCTTGGTTACTAGCATGAAGAAATCTCTCAACCCTGGATTTTAGTGTTTATTGAGTACTAGTTTATAACCAGTGTTGTAGATGACATTTCATTTACTAACATGTTGCACCATTAAATGAACACCATATGATGCATTAATCAAATTAATTCAATAGAGATTGTTTGCTCATCTGTGCTTGGTTGAAGATCAGTGTCCAAGGGTTAATTGGATGGAGGTTTAATTGGACCACCTCCAACACATTAAATAGGTTTTGGTAGTAGACTATGTTGCATGGGTGAGGAGTAGCTGGTAAGGTTAATTTTTCTTTGGCCAATTTCAGATAACCAAAACCTCTAATTTCTATTATGTTTAAAGAATTGTTGTAACTTTATTAAGGTGAGAATCAACTTTTTGTTTTTGTATTCATCAAATGAATGCAATGTTTTAAAGATATAAAAGTTTAATTAACTCAAAGCACTTATGTTTACTACAAAGGACAGAAAAATGTCACTTGCCCAGAAGTGATTGAGTATTGATATTATTCATGGTCAATAAGAGAGGTTTAAAAACCCAAAATACAAGTAAGGAAATGTTAGTGAACATTACTCATTAAGGAATTCATTTTCATTAAGGATACAGATTCCAACGGTCTAGTAAATAATTCTCTGGAAATATTTGTAGTTGCTCAGTGCAGACCAAATGGGCAATATAAAATATATTTCATTATTTATGTGAATTAATAAACAAAATCTTAACATTTAACAGAGCTGCTCATTTATCACAATTCACTCATTTAAATCACATTTTAATAAAGTAATACTTAATGTTTTAAATTCTAAAAGGTCTAAATTGAGCATGTTCACTTTATTTTGGTTTGTAAATGTGTGTTAATATGAGCATATTTCTTTGAAAAATATATGTGCATATATTTAAAATATATATTTGTATAAATATAAATTTCTAAATAGTCTGCTGGATAAGGTACCTTAGCTAAAGCTTCTATTAATGTGGGGCTAGTAGACTAAAATATTAGACCGGAACATTTTAATTTTTCCCTCTCTACAGCTGTATACTTATCTTTTTTTCATTACCCATCCAAAATTGTTTCCCCCACCACTTCCAGCTTTTCACCCCCATCCATTTAGTGCAGATCTTGTTTTCCTTGTGCTTCCTGTTCTCTGTCCTCAAAGTGCTGATTGATGAAGTACATGTTGGTGCTCAAGATGGACATGACACTGATTGTGGAAGTCATTGATGTAACATTTCACTGGTCAGATTGATGTTGTAGGTTTCCAGACACGACAAGACCATGACGAATTGATGTCTCATCATGCTGATGGCTGTGATGCAATGCTCTGATGGTTTTGACATGACAGCAGACACTTGACCAAGAATTATGTGGCTATAGGATTGTTGTGTCCTGAGTTTGTGTCTGTTTGTTAGCACCATTAAAGGGACTTGGTTAACCTAAACAATTTTTATACTGTGAACAGAGAATAAAAAAATACCCAAAAATCATCTATACATTGCAGCATTGCAAACAAATGCATACATTAAGAGAAAGAAATGTGTTAAAACATGTTAGTCAATAGTTCCTAAAACCTATGATTAGTATTTTCAGAGTATTCTATAGTTACAAACCATAAATTTCCAACATAATTTCAAAATAATGGTGATGTTTTATAGCACATCATTTTTGTGCTCAACAACTAGAGCTAAAATAGAAATAGGATAAACATGTATTACGTATTTATATCACTAGTGGGAAGTGTAGGCAGGTTAACTATTTGGCATGCCCAGAGATTATAAAAATGAGAAATGATTTGTACTCATTGACATTCAGGGTTGTAGTGTAGGCAGGTTAACTTACCTCAGCTCTTTGTTGTGTACTCATTTTAAATTGAAATTCAGGGTTGTAGTAAGCAAACAATCCCCTAGTCAAATTACTGAGATACATGTCAGTCCAAGTCTTATTGGAAGCTATATTAAAGGAATAAACGCATGTATTTTTGGATGTGCTCCAGATATATTTAACAATGTACTAAGGAATAGTCTGCCACTGACTGTAATCACTGCACAGTTACAACGCTGTGTAATAAAATGTACTTGCCCATTAGAGCTACACACTATCCCATAGGAGTCAAATATCTTTATTTAAGGATAAACATGTAAACCAGCACTGAGTTGTGCTTGTGTCACATTTCGATTGTTCCCATTGTGTAAAATGTGTTTCCAGACTTAGTATCTATGGTCAGCTCAAAATACTAGATACATCAACAAATAGATTTTCATGTCATCACATAGTAGGTAAGATAAATGTTTGGCATTTCCTCTTTATTTTTCCAGGTTCAAAATCTACCAACCAGGGTAGGCACACACATTGTTCATGTTCTATGGATTTGGAGCCCATGGACCTTGGCCCATGAGATGTTGAACCTGGAACCGCTGACTCTCTGATACAGAGGATACATACCTGGCATATGGTTAATTCTTTAAACATTGTAATGTCAATACTTAATACACCAAATAATTAATATTACGGAATGTACACATAATTACCCTCATGTTGCGTTAATATGTAAAATGCTAAACGTTCATATACCAGACCTTTCAAGACCAACTTCAAAAGGTTTGCACAGAGATTCCAATGACAAGTAAAACAAATCAGTCAAGAGACTTTGTAAAGTGTGATATAGGGTGAAACTGTGGGTTCAGCTGAATAAAGCAATACGCTCTGAGATAGTTTTTAAATGTCTTTTCCCTCATAACTAGATTATTCAGTACAATGTCCTTTGCCGTCACTGACATTTGCTTTAAAGCCATAAAGACCTATATTGCAATAAAAGGGCTCAGAATAAAATTAAGAATACCATGTATAAATTATCTTTAACCTTAGCTTCATTTGGACTATGGCTTTTTAGACCTGATCAATTTTCATGAAACTATTCACATAAAACGATGAAAAAATATTTAATCCTCATCTCCTGTAAAGATATCTGCAATCGGTACAGCTCTTTGCTCCTAATTAGGATCACAAGTGAAAGCACTTTTGTTCATGAGAAATATTAGCTCTTAAACGTGATGGAAGGGAGTCGTGTGGATGCATTTTTATCATCGATTTTATCGACATAAAAATATATTTTCTACATTATGGCAGTTTACTAAGTGATGGGTTACATAATACGTTATTATTTTGAGACAGACAGAGATAGCTAGATGGTTAGATAGATAGAGACATACAGAGGTCTGTGGATGATTGCACAGTGCGGGATCAAAAGGTTGAATGGGCAGTTGTTGAAGGACATTAGGGTGGGGTGCAAGAACGAGGACTGTATAGTCCACTTGCCCGACTATAGGTCCTTCCATGTGTTTTTAAGCAATTGCTGCTCTACTTCAGAAGGTTGTTTTAGAAATGTTCGCTAAAAAGTAAACCCCATCTTCTCTGGGCATCACTTCTTTTTGGATCCACAGGCAGATGCATCGAACAAACATAATTATTTAATTGGACCGATTTGCTTCATGCCCGAAAAGTTAAAGTTAAGCAAACTCTTATTTAAAGATGTCCAGGTGAACACATATACCTCCACATCATTTTATTAATGTCTTAATATCCATTTATTATTGTAAAAATATGATCGTGTGTGATAAAATTACACATAAAGAATAGAGCATACTTTTGGGTGCAACATTTTATTTTTATATTTTTTACTTCTTTAATTATGAAAACTTATTTTTTGTTAATCAACAATACACTAAATACTCAACAGATGATGAATCAACTTACCTAGGGACGGACGGCTTTCCCAACATCAAACTTAGCTCATTTCAAAGATTTGCTTTCCTTTTGCAATTTGAGGTCTCTAAATCAATGACAAATTTGCATTTAGAGTCCTTGTGTATGGATACATGAATACACTGAGCCCGTGTGTATGAACATATGTTTGCACTGCTGATAGCTTTATATTCTGATAAGTTCTGCTGCATATTAATGACATTTCCGTGCATGTTAATTTAACAAGCATAAGTCATTTTTCTAATAAAAATGTTAATTACTTGCATGTTTATTTGCAATTTGGTATATGTAAGAAGCACTTTTAATGACAAATTAGTCTTGTATCTGTAGTGTTATTTTTAGGGTCCACTACTACTGAATGATTTAAATGAAAATAAAAAATGGGTCTTGTAGAAAAGCAATATGACTGGAATGATAATTGAGTGGGTCACATGGTAGTTTAATACTTTAATGAGTGGAGGTTGGTGTGACTGAATTGCAAAGTGAACCCAAAATGAATTTAAAAACACAAATTATTTTTGTTCAGTTTTAGCATTTTAATATCAGTGATGGCATAGCTCTCTGGTATCCATGTTTTGGAGTGACAGTTCCTCTAGAGATTGAAATTCAACAATTCTTTCTTTTTAACCTGTGTAACCATCCAAGTTCTACTCCAGGGCATTCAGCTATTGCCCTAGGGGCCGAGCCATATAATGGGTCCGTCGTCATCAGTGATCTTCCCTCACCAGCCCACTGCACAATGTGCGCTGCCCAGATGCACATAAGACCTACCATGCTGCCTCATGTGCGAGAGGCAGCATGGTAGGTTTCCTGTGCACCTGGGCAGTGCACAGACACCATGCTGCCTTCTACTAGACTTCAGGGTGTTGTGGCTGCTGGCTGGGATAACTCCTGGCACTCTGATGTGGTTGATGGGGCATGTCCTGGGTGTGCAATGTGGGTAATGGGTTAAATCCTGGGTGTGCAATGTGGGTGATGGAGCATGTCCTGGGGTTTTTGGACATGTCCTGGGTGTGCAATGTGGATGATGGGGTAAACTCTGGGTGTGCAATGTGTGTGATGGGCTAAATCATGGGTGTGCAATGTGGGTGATGGAGCATGTCCTGGGGTGTTTGGACATGTCCTGGGTGTGCAATGTGGGTGATGGGGCAAGTCCTGGGTCTGCAATTTGGGTGCTGGGGCATGTCTTGTGTAATGGGGCATATCCTGGGGTGCTGGGGCAAGTCCTGGGTGTGCAATGTGGGTGATGGAGCATATCTTGTGTGTACAATTTGGGTGATGGGACATATTCTAGGTGTGCAATGTGGGTGATTGGGCATGTCTTGGCTGATGGAGCATATCCTGGTCTGCTGGGGCAAGTACTGGGTGTGCAATGTGGGGTGGGTGATGGAGCATATCTTGTGTGTGTGTAATGTGGGTGATGGAACATATCATGGATGTGCAATGTGGATGAGCATGTCCTGGGTGTGAAATAGTGCAGTATGGATGATGGGGCATGTCATGGGGTGCTGGGGAATGTCTTGGGTGTGCAATATAGATGATGAGGCTAATCCTGGTGTATGTCTTGGGTGTGCAGGGTGGGTGATCGGGCATATCCTGGCATTGCAATGTGGGTGATGGGACATGTCCTGGGTTTGCAATGTGGTTGGTATTGCATGCCCTGGGGTGCTGGGGAGAGTCCTGAATGTGCAATGTGAATGATAAGGCATATCCTGGGTATACAAGGTGGTTGATGAGGCATGTAATGGGGGGGCTGGTGCAAGTCCTGGGTTTGCAATGTGTTGAAGGGGCATGGATAAATTAGTTAGAACTATTTACTAAAAGTGAGGTGCAGGTGAGATAAACATTTCACCCCAACAACCTAACTATCGATTGTACAGAGGTAAGCCTGGTGAGTTTCACCTGCTTGGAGTACATGGTTGGAAGTGCAAAATAGTTTAATAAAGCTTCTTATATAGGGCTAATTTTGCTCTTATGATAGGAGATACTCAGCAGATTTGGGTCTTTACACAGTTAGGTCAGTGAAATGGAATGTTATCGCACCTACACCTCACTTTTAGTGAATAGTTTCCAGTCTGTACAAATAAGTACTTATTGTAAGTATTTACTGAACAACGTAACCAGCTATCAATAGGTCATTATAAAAGCACATCCAAATCATAAGAAATTACCAGTTCTTGTACATATGCCCAATGTCTTAATGTTGCGAAATATGTAATAGTACTATACAAAGGGCGATGGTTTATTAATACCCTTGTGAAACTACACTTTACACTACATATGGTTCTCTACTAAATACTATTTAACAAGGAGAGTCCAGTATGCTGTTTGGGCTCCTGTGTGCCAGAAAGGCTCTCGCATACAAAGGGACCCCATGACAACTTATTTATCTAAGCCTGGAGATGTCTGACTTGCACAGTGTACCAGTCTATGTGTGTTTAATGCTAGATGTAAACATCTTGGAACTAGCCAAGAAATTTAGCTCCTTATAGTTTTGCTAAATATTTTTTGAGAAAAGGTTCCTAATATTGAAAGACTTATTTAACATGTTTGGAGTTCGCTTGAAATTCAGTATTATGTATATAGGAGTTTTATTTCAGATAGATACATTTGTACGTCTAAATTCCTTATGGGGCAAATAGGAAAGAGGTGTTTTTCTAAGAATCATCATAGCTTTTCTGTTGACGAGACACAGAGTACTTAAAAACAGCTGATGGGCTGCAATTAAACAGTGCTGTATTGTGAGTTTTAGTCTCCGTATATGCTGTGGAGTCAAAAGCAGATAAGAAGAACCTTCCAAAAGTCCTAAAATGCCAACACTGGGATTAAAACCAGGTTCTTCACGTCAAAGTAGTTTAAGACAACAACTTACTCCATTAGCACATTCAGTTTAAAAATGCAGTTCTTATCACTAAAGCCACAAGGTAGAAAGTAGTGCTCTTGAACCTGCAAGCCGTCTTTTACTGGTAATCGATCTCCATCTATCTTTTGCATCCTTATTTACTTGCACAGAATTTCACATATATAAAGAAAAAAGGAACAGAGAGAATATTTAACATGCTAGGAAAATAATACATTTAACTTGTAAATTTCCAAAAATTCCTCAGAAAAAAATGGATCCATTTTATTATAGAAAAAATAAAGAATGTACCATTCACATTTTTGGGGGGGGCAGATTAATTCACTTTATATACGCAATACCTACTATTTATATACATGTGACACAAAAACAAACCAGTGATTTGTTGAAAAATGTTGAAGCATCAAAATATTTTTAAATATATCTGGGTTTAAAGATAAACTGAAAGTATATCCGTTCTTGATTTTGAAGACATAACATAGTTCTGAATCACTGAAAGCTACATTATATTTGACAATACTGTCCTGAAAAAAAGTCTTCAGTTTACCTCATATTTCGGAGCAGTCCTTAATTTAATGTATTTTTTTTTTCATTATCATTAGGTTCTATTTCTAGGTGCAATTTTAAGTTAAACTACTTTTTTTTAAATTTTGTTTTGATATGGAGATTTATTTCTAAAATCTTATTTTTAATTATTAGCTCCAAACCCCCCCCCCCCCCCCCCCACACACACACTTTTTGCTGCCACTGAGTTCACCTGCTACATTTAGCTGGATTTGTAAGTGATCACTTCAAGCACATCTATAGAATGAAACAAAAGTATGCTACAGGGGATGTCACTATTAGGTCAATATGATGTAAATACCTTTGTTCTGTAATGTGTTACTTGTTATGACTAATTTATTATCAGTCAGAGATGAACATTCTTAAATTATTTTGTCTGAGCTTCCTCACCCCTCTATTTTTTTTATTCATTATTCCCAGATATGAGATTAACTACATATGATGAACATCGGTTCCTTTCCTATACAAATATATTTCCAGTAATTGTTTTTATAAAGAATATATAATGTTAAAAAAAAAAACTGTCCTAGTATGTGTGCACAAATATGTTAAATGGAATTTATATTATTCTTCTTATGCAATTCCCCTACCAAATGAGCACAAACTCTTGGGAGATTATACTCCTTGGAGATGCTTCCTATTTATTACAAAAAAACTCTGAGCCAAAGCAAAGGTTGTGGGAGTGGTGTTCTTGTGTATATCAAAATATGGAAAGATGTTATATATGGCACAATGGTGAATGCAAATTCCCTGCTGCACTATGGTGCTACACAAAACAATATCCACACCTCAGTGATACAGCATGTGCCTTTAGTTCAAAAAGAATGTGTTTTTATCCATTAACATGGTTTTAATGCATAGAGAGTTACTAAATCAGTGCCTTCAACCTCACTATGTGTGTTTAGGTATAGTTATCTATAGTTACCCCTGTTATCAGAAACAAGCCATGGAAAATGTTACACCTCTGTTATAATAATGCAAAGCCAAAGAACTCTATCACATGAAAGCCATTGTTTCTCAATGTGGTGTTGCTTTGCCATCGATCACTGGTGTAGGAAACTAGAAAAATACATGTATAGGGTATATGTCATTAATATGATCAAAACACAGTAAGTTTAAAACAACACTGCTCCAATAGTGAAAAGAGCAACAACTTACCACAGTGCTGTATGTATTAACCCCTTCCTGACCGAAGCAGGCATCACACGCTAAAAATGACCACATGCAGTTGGTGATAATGACATGCATGGCACGTCATGCGATAAAACGGTATGGGCAGCGGTCAAAAGGTCTCTGTAGGAAAAAATGGTTAGAAAAACAAAAGACTACTATTATTTATTGTCCTATAAATTGCAAAAAACAACAGAAAAACATGGAACCATTGGTATCTCTAAACTCAGGACAAATATTAGAAACTATATACACGTAAAAACAGTATATAAATGTCCCAAACAGCCTGTCCTTAAGGGCTTAAAGTGTACATTTCACTTTCAACACTTTCTGAGCACTGTGGTCATTTTTTTTTTTTTACTATTTTCATGTAAGTTTATATGTAATTTGATCTAACAACTTGGTTAGATACAAAATCTTTTTTTTGTATCAAATTTTTGCTTTTGCATAAAGCAAAAATTTGAAAGCGTTTGACCAGGCGAGCATTTGTAATTGGCTAAACTTCATCAGCAAGAAGCAACATATTCCCATTGTTTTAAACGCTTTCTGTAAGTGGAAATGTCTGTGTATAGTCCCTATGGACAAGCAGTACATGAGCCTCAGTAAAATGAGCTGAAATCTGAGCAGTCTGGATATAGCAGTCCCTTAAGGTATCAATATTGTCAGCTTGGAGGTGTTATGAAAAGGAAAGAGCTGTTTCCTCTATTTAAAATCTGTTTACATCAACAGAAACATGCAAAACAGAATGTGATCTGATTATAAAAATCAAGGGTTTAAGTGTACTGACCTTTGTATCGGTGTGAGAAACAGTCCTTTTGCAGTTATCTTATTGGTGTTATTAGTACCACTTGTGTGTGCGATGTACACACATATGTATGCATTCAGATATACTGTATTTACACAAGCATCCCATATATTCTCTATTCAAGTATAAATATATAGTGGAAAATGTTTATATATATTGCATCTATATTTATGGCATATTTGGATACTGTCTGGAAAATAATAGTAAATCATTAAATAAAATACCATGGATTAAATCCAATTTACCTACTGTTGAAGTATAAGCTTCAAAGCAGGGTTTCTTTACCTCTTGTATGTGTCTGTCTGCTAGTCTTGCTTAGTCTGTAACACCCCCGGATACTCTGTACTAAGTACTGTGTAAATTGTGGAAGTTATAGAAATAAGTGTTAATAAATTGCAATTTAGTTATATTGTAGGAGGTAATGTCTTGAACATATTTATCAAGGGAGATAGTAGGATATCGGTCCTGTTTTAATACAAAAGTATGCAAGGTCATTGGAATTGTTGCTTATTCCATGTTTGTTTTTGATAAACCAAACAATGAGAGTTTTATAATAAATATTGCCTCAAGTTAAAGTGATGATTTCTACAAAAAAAGGTTTTAATACAATTTCAGCTGGTAAATATCTATACAACAAAAACTAAACAAAGAAAACAAGCCAATAAATGATGCATTACACAATTAATTTAGCAGTAACCGACCCCTCTACTAATGTGTAATATAGTGTAACTGATTTTTGTAATTCTAAGTGCAACTTTCAATAAGCAATTGATAACAATGCCAAAAATCTTTAAATGTGTTATGGTTGGTGCAGTAACCACAGGAGTCTCAACTCTGACCGGGCCCACCACTGAGTGACCCCTGTGACCACTTTAAGCAAGTCTCCTGATGGCTACCTTGATTAAAGTACCTCAAGGTGATGGGGATGCATTCTGCAGGTGCCAGGATTCAGACAGCCCTGCTCCCAGTGAAGCTGCACTGCACATGAAGCTGCACAGCAAATGCAGGTCAGCACTGCGCCCCTTGTGCATAGTGATGATTCACAGTGTCTGACCGCGATGCCCTGACTCATCACTATGCACAGGGAGCACCATACAGCTCTGACTGAGTTCTGGATATGAAAAATGATTAGACCTGTGACTGCCTGTGTGGGCATGGCTCCCAAATGTATGTACTGGAGGGGCTGAGAGGAGAGAAATAGACAAGGGGGTAAAGAGAGACTGGCGGGGTTTACAGATAAGCAGGAGGTGGGTGTGAAAGAGAGACATTGATTTTATTTTTATAATGGAACTTCTGTTTTTTTCTCAAAACCTCTGCCCTGATATTCTACTGTCCTCCTGTTGCTTTACTCACAGTCAGTCACATGCACTTGCACTCAGACAAGTAGGAGCAAAAGACCTAGGTGTTTTGACAAAAAGAGAAATGGGGGACCAATGAAGAGATGGTAGGGAGGAAGAGAGAAGGACATTGTGGAGACAAAGAAAGACATGGGGGCAGACCAAGACATCTGGTGTATAAGAAAGCTTGGTTATGGAGGTGTGATGTCAAAGGTAGGATCCGCCACAAGATATGTTAGATTTGCAAAGAGACATCTATTTTAGATCAAAGATGGCACAGGCAGGCTGTTTGGGGGACCAATGGTTTCTAGTTATTCCTCTTTCTTGGCATAGCTTCAAACAGAATCCTGTTGTTCTTTTTTAAAGTATAATTTTAAGGTAGGATTAAAAAAAACAAGGACAGGGTTTCTGAATATTCATTAAAAACATCTGTCTTTAAAAGGTTTCACCAAAACAGTACAAAGAAACATAAAACACATATACTTCCCATATGTCCCTCTTTGCGTGGGTCAGTCTTGATTTGAGAGGTCTGTCCCGCTGTCCCACTGACCTCTACTTCTGTCCCACCGATTCGAGACAAAGTTAGAGCTCAGTGGGACAGCAGAGTTCAGGACTGCAATTCCTGAGACACCAGAGAATGCTTACTGCTCATGTGCAGCACTATGCGCATGCACAATAGTGATCCTTGCTTCAGATGCCAGGATCTGAAGCCATCGCACGACACTGAGAATCACTTGAATAGTGCATGGTACCACTGTTTGAGTGAAGCGCTAATGTGAATGTGCGGTATGCTGTCACTCACCTCCCCAGACTCCACCCTCGGCATCCCAATTTGCCAGGGGGCACTGTTGGAAGGTATGGACAACAAACCTGTGGTAGAAATGCCTACTGTGTACTCCCTTTAACTGACGTCACTGAATGTGGATGCCATATTCAATTACCTTCAATATAGAAACATAGAAACAGAGAAACATAGAATGTGTCGGCAGATAAGAACCATTCGGTCCATCTAGTCTGCCCAATTTTTTTGAATACTTTTATTAGTCCCCCGTTCCTGGTCTTATAGAATCACACGATAACTGCAATATGTTCTAAAGAAAAAAAAAGTGCATTTCACACATATTAAAATATGTACAACCTATAGAAATAGTAGAACTGCCCATTTAAACAACATGAGGAGATAATCTTATAGTGTCTGTACTCTCTTTCGCAAAGAACAAATTAGAGCATTATCTGACACTTTAATGTCTTCTGCAGTTTGACTTTGAATAGTCCAGTTTTATAAAACTTTACTGCAAATTTCACATAATATATGGATAAACCCCATACCGGCTTATCCATATATTCAAGAAAATAATCTGTGAGTTTCTCACAATTTCTTGTAGCTGCTGTGGTGCCATCTGGCCCTGTTAATATATCAGAAGCGTATTAAGCTTCATTAGCTTAAATGAAGGCAAAAACACTTCAGGGCCCAAAGTGTTATATTTTCACCTTGTGCAGGGCCATTGAAAACCTGGCATTCTCTGTGGGCTGCAGTTGCAGAAGATGGGAAATCATTTGACGTGCATGTTAATGGAATGTTCAGATATCTAAGGAATGATCATTCTTATTCAATGTTTCCCAATAAATTTCAACAACAAATTATTCTTTTAATCATACTTAAACCTGATCCAAATATGGTTAAATCAGTAAATATTAGCAGCAAGAAATACAGCTGAATCTAGGATACCCCACATTCTTTTATATTTGTTTCCCCTCTCTGTCTAATGCCCCTTTGCAGAAATTAATTATATATGTGCAATCGTAATAGGAAAAAAACAAACAAACAAATATGTTCTTTGTTATATCTAATGTAGCTATCTTTTGTCTTTTTGCTTTACAATTTCCCCATTTTGGCCTTGATACACTGGTACTAATGACTCGGTTACTCTGGCAGACCTTTCGTCAAGTACTGGATGCATATGGTCTTACCAGCATGCAGCATGAATATGGATTTCAAATTGCACTCAATTATTACTGGATGGGAGGTGAGTAACCACAGGGAAGCCTATCTATTCTGTTGCTGGTGTTTGTGACTGAAAATCAGCGTCAGTCAGGCATTATCTACAGTGTTTTATAATGTGTGTAAACAAAATATATACATGTGATGTTTACCTAATCCACCCTCCTTACTACTCCAGTGAGTCTTCCGTGCACATGTCTTCCTGATAGTGAAGCTGAATTATCAGCAGTGCCGTTACTTGCTCCCAACACTCATCTGTGCTTTGTAGCACTCCTGAGCACTTATGAGTCAATAACCTGCTCCAGTCAGTTTTACAGTCTAGACACTGATCTGCGATCCATGCTCTGTGTGCTGGTGGATCACCGGTATATTTGACATGCACTTTATCAAGGGCAAAGAATAGCTATGTGATATCGAATATCTTAAATTCTTGCAGCAATGTGGACTCTATGGATCTGAGTAACTTGGTAAACACAGTGGGGGTCATGTATAAAAAGAGACACATATGCCTATAACACCGAATAATGGCATCTATGTATAAAGCAGACTCCCGACAAAATTTCACATTTCAAGACTCTCTGCTGCTTCTGCTGGTTAAGTACTTTTTGGTTGTGTCGGCACTCATTGCAGCGGCGCAGCCAATTTATTAAGAATAGTGTTCAGTGGAGATTCCCTGACACTAATCAGGCACGTATATCAACACTTTGGTCCTTCTCTCTCACTGAAACGTGTTGGCATTTATAAAAACTGTGATTGGTCCTTTTTTTTTTGTTTTACTCCTTGATGACAATGTATTTTTTTTGTTTTGATGTTCATTTGGGACAAGGGCCATTTTACACTTTTAGTGATGGTGCGTTTATAGTAATATATACTGTTTTTTAAGGACAGATAGGACTTTCTTTTGAGACCATTTTTTGAGCCTTAACACTTTGCATAGTGTAAAACATGTAAAAAAAGATTGTAAAGATGGAAACATAAGTACATGTCTCTTCTCTCTCTCTGACACAGGATCAAGGTTTATTGCATCTGATCAAAGTGATTGAGTTTCATATTGATCACATCAATAAATGCAAAAAGTAATGGTTGATCCTGGCCTCCCTAACTGTTAGGGCAACCTTGATCAACTCACCCTGTCCACTCCAAACTTGGGAGGATGGCAATGAATTGTGATATGTCCCTAGACTTATCAAAATCCTCACTGCAACCTGTAAGCTATTGCAGGCTAAGTCAACTCTTTTTTAAAAGCCCCTTCAGGCGTGCCTCTATCTGCAGAAGCCTAGAGCACCTCTCACCCTATTTCCATGAATGTCAGGCACAAAACCATTGCTTGTGTACTATAGTACTGACAGCTGTCCTTGTGAGGATTTGCGTGAGGCACTCACCACCCTAGTACACCTTGTTGATCATGTTTGTGAGTTTGTGTGGCCATCTTTTTCTTTTTTTCACTGAGGTGTCACCTTCAGTCTTCCATCTTTTGATTTGGTAGATTTTGGAATGTCCAGGTGAGTCGCAGTTGTACACACAGAGAGGTTACTAATATGACATCCAATCAACAGCCCTTGTTAAAAGTCTGTAAGTTCAGATACTTGAGCCAAGACTAATAGGTCCTTTGTAACTTATATCTACACGTGTGTGCTGATTTGTACACATTGTGATTTTTAATTATCAACCAAAAGATGCAAACGACCACTCACTGTATTAAGTAATGGCTTCAAAGACAATACAAACAAAATTGGGGGGGGGGGGGATGGATTGACATTGGACTGTGGGCGAACCAGGTTACCTATAGTTGGTTTAATTAACCTGTCTAGGTCTCAGTGTGATAATAGAAAGTAGTCCAGACTAATACAGAAACCATGAGCATTGGAGTAAATAGTGTACTCACAAATATTATGGTTCAGAATTTTCCAGCATATTATATTTCTATAATATTTTTTGTTTTTCACAATATTATTATTCATTGTTGATGCATACAGCTGCAATGTTCTGCAGAATTATTAACATTACGGTGCCATGACATAATGGGTGTGGGCAGGAGGGACAGTACTTCCTCCTTGGACCCAGGCAGCAACATATCCTGGGCTAGCTTTTTTTTGCAATAACAATGAAAAACCCTTGATTACAGAATAAATTGATAGAGGGGAGCTAGTTAGCATCCCCTTAATCAGTTGTGCCTACGTATCACTTATTGCAGCAGCAGTGTGTTACAGCAGATGAGTGGATCAGTACAAATAAATCAGATTAAAGCATACAGGTCACAGGTATGGGGGGAAATTACATGTATCTTTAAAAGTACATGCAATTTTAGACATATACTAAGCTCAATGCAAAAAGTATGCTTGTTTCTATGGAAGAATCAAACGCTGTCGTATTTTTACTAGTTAGTATTCTATATCCAAAATACCAGAAGTATTTTGGATAACGGGTCATTTTGGGTAACGGATCATTTTCACAAATAAGATATATATTAAAGCCTCTCAGCACTCAGGAACTACAGTAGTATCAATGCAAATAATGTATAGAGCAAATACATCACTTTTACTGTGATGTAGCTTTGATATGAGGCATTGTTGGGAACCTGTCGTTGGTGCGTCAGGCCTGTACATGTGCCACTATATTACCCTTTGTGGGTGTGGGGGAATCTGAGCATGCATGGAAAGGCTTACAGGTGTGTGTGTGTGTGTGTGTGTAATTTGAAACTTGTGGCAAAATCTGAAAGACATTTTTGGATAACGGCTCATTTTGGTTAACAGATTTTTGGATAAGGGATATTCAACTTTTTTAATAGATTTTTAATGTGTTATAGATTTTAAGCAGAAGAAAAACACATCATAGACAATATATCATTTTCACAACTTTCCAAAAAATCCAAAATATGTAGATAATATTCTGTAACCAACAGGACCAGAGAATGAATCTCAAAAAAGGTTATACATAAAAAGGAGCGCAGACGAACTTCCTTGATTTTAAATTCTTACTACAACACCAATATTAACTTGACAATGGCATAGTAAACCCAAGAAATAAATGAACATTGAGGGGTCTATTCACTAACATTTGAGATTGTAGGTTGAGGTTAGCAAAAGTGTCGACCTCCAAATTTTTTTTTTTTTTATTGCTTTGTTATGCAAAGATTTCAAAAAATACAAAAACTACATTTCATGACAGAGAAACACATTTCAAAAATGCAGTAAATGACAAACTTCAATAAGGTGAGTACAGTGAGCCCTTTCCGTCAATATTGTCTAGGGTGTTTATAGACCAGCTCCCTCTGTGCCATGCTCTTATGTCAGGGGGGAAATGAAGTGTTAAGAAGAAAGATTAATAAAAAAGAATCCCCACTTATAGTAGATCATTTTGAGGGGACCCATTGAATCGACGAAATCGAAGTTTGTTTTACACTCGTTCTACATTTAAATCTATACAAACACAATGTATCAGTCATACTGGTCAATCCACTCATCAACAAATCATACAGAGGGTCGGCGGTGCAAGGTCCGGGCCGGGAGATCCCAAAGGGGCTTCAGCTATATTAACGTATATTGTCTTCTGATTGCGAGTCGATACTAAGGGATCTAGAGTCGTAATCTTTCCAGCAGGCCCATATTTCCTGAAATTCATCGAATTTCGAGTTTTTCATATAGAAGCCTTTTCCATCAGATGTTGGAATCTCAGTTGTGTTATAACTGCATTCCAGTTTATATTGCCTCCCTTCCTCCAGCAGCGAGCCATTGTAATTTTTACTGCCGTAAAAATGTGTATTAAGAGTTTTTTCTGAGATTTCAAGATGTTCGGAAAATCTATATGTAATAAAAAGATCTGAGGTGAAAAAGTTAGGTTAAAACCACAAAGTTCGGCTGTAAGATATTGTATTCTTAGTTTTAAACTATCCAAAGCGTGACAGGACCACCAGACATGAGAGAGAGTTCCTACTTCTGATGTACAACGCCAACATATATTTGAATTAGCCCTTCTAATCTTATGGAGTCTACTTGGGGTTAAATACCAGCGTTTAACAATCTTAAAGTATAGTTCTATAAGGTTGATTGAATGAATGCTTTGCCACGTCCTCCAAATTTGAACAGACTGACCACCCATTCCAATGTCTCATCTTCACCTCACAAAATTGTAGTCACTAAAATAAAATTGTGAGTTCGAGATGAGAGGAGGGGAGAGGTGGTCAGATTTGACAAGATCATAGTTTGCAAGTTCTTTTTATGGCGACTACCAGGTCATATATGCATATTTTTTTTCCCCTCTATGATTGCACAGACAAGACTGAGTGACAGACCGGCCCATACTGGTCAAAGACTAACCATTAAAATGTAACATTGATGATGACAGCCGAACGTACACTTTATAGTACTTAAGCTTGAATTAAAATAATTTAAAGATTGTCACCTTCTAGTTAAAAACCTGACATGCACATGTATATTGTATATAATGTAGCATTAGCGGAAGAACGGATAACCTTTGTGACCTCCCAGATGTTTTGTCCAGCATTGGATACACTATTGCCTAGTGGTCTGTGCTTTTTACAGTGATATGTAAAAGCAGCAGTACATAAATCTCTAACCATTGTAAGAAGTTTCTGGAACAATATATTGTTTACAGCATTGTAACAACAAATCTGAAAAAATATTATCCAAGTGATAGTGAAAATAATCCATTGTTTAATAGCATTTAGCTATGAGTTAGTGCGATGGTCGGAGGAAGTAGCTTCCTGTGATCCAGGGACCATGGCTTGAAATACAGAGTAAAATGGGAATTGTTAACCTGACTTTATTAACAAAAAGTATTCACTCTACTTTGTTCTTTTTAGCACCAGATTATATATTATCTCATATCCTTTATGTTACATTGGAAGCCATAAAAGTGGCTTATTCATTCTAATTTAACGCACAAAATATTGTTTTATGGTTTTCTTTAAAACACTTCATTAAAGACATTCTCCTCCACTTTACATAAAAACGACTTGCATGTCCTCTCTGTCCGCTTCTTCCAATAAGGATATTTGGACATTTATTGCAGGACAGATGAAACCAAATTTATTATTCGGCAGGGTTACTTAACAGACTGCAATGATTAAATTATAGACTTTTGTCACACAAGAATCTTCCCTGTCATTTGTCATTGTCTTTACTTTTTTTTTTTTTTAAATTAGCTTTTTGTCTTTTCATTTTCTTTATATTATATTTGTCATTATGCTTCTTCTGATCCGCTGCCTATAGCTTTGTGCAATTTTGTCCTTATTCCATAAAATATCCTATGATCTTTGTAATAGAAAATTTGCGATGCAAGCATTAAATAATTTGCTTTCGCAATGTGTCCATGTTAAGCAGGTTTTGTTTGAATGGAGATCCAGTTTTGATGCTCTTAGAAAATAGATATCTTAGTAGGAAATTGGGGAATAATTGTTTCAGAACATTTAAATCAATGTTGTTCCTAGGTCCTAATAAACATATATATTTTTTATAAAATTGTTTTTTTTTTTCATGTAAAAGGTTTGTGATCTATATCTTATTGTGCAGCACAGTTCAACCAGAGCTACAGATTTCTGCATGTGAAGGCTAGGAAAGTTAAGTGGTGAATCAAGAATGCTTGAGATCAAGATAAACAAAAGCTTCCACCAAGCCTATTGAAAAAAATAGAATACTTAAAATAATCTGATTCTAGGACTAAGTCAAAAGAAAGTGGATCATGGTAAAAAAAAAAAAAATAAAAAAAAAAATCTAACTAAAGGTGAACTGATTGTTACCAAACGAGGATATGGTTGGTGAAATTAGGGACCAATAGATCACCTTTCAAGTGGGCAGTGACATTTTAGGCTCTAATGATGATGGTCATGGCACTGGCTCTAGATGGCTTCCAAGGATACACTGCATCCAATTCCACAAAATGTGGGCATGTTTAGAATGTTTTAAAAACAAATCTATTGTCACTGTCAAGTATTCTCCCTTGGATGGTATTATATTGAACCCGTTGATTTTGCCTTAAGTGGTATACAAAAGTAGCTCAGTGAAGTGCTTTATGGGAAATCCTAATCTGTACATAAAGCAAACTTGATGAACTAAGAATACATGTTGATTCTTAAAGGGGCACTACCACTTATATAAGATGTAGATTACCTGTGCATTTAAAACAAACACATATATAAGACATATGCCACTTTTTATTTCCGTCTATGTGTGAATTAATTGCATATAAAAGTAAAAATAAAATTAGGTGTCTATCTCCAGCATCCATTTTGATAATTTTACCCATGATGCGACATTCAACTGTGTCAGGAGCCTGTATGAAGATGTCATAAGATACACCCCTGCTCTCTTACTAGCTCATGTTTATCACTAGTAGGCAGGACTAGGTGGCTGTGTATACCTTTTTTTTTAACTATCATCCAACAGAAAGAGAGGAACTTGACCTGATCAAACAGGATCATAACACTGCCTTGTGATTTAAGTTACATTACCCTCCTATTCAATGCACGTCTATGATTCTAATTCAGACTTCTAGAATGCATTCTGTGTCCACAGTTCCAAAATGAGATACTAGAGCTGTAAAGTCACTGGCGATGGCACCCAAAAACACTATTTTTCACAAAATGGTGGTGCCCAGTCACACTTGTTTAGTAAAATATTTCAGAAAATAAACTCACATAACAAAAAACACTTTTTTGGTGGGAGTGACCCTTTAAAGGACAGATTATATGGTCACATAGATTTTATATACCATGGTTCTATGTCTTCTATTCTCTTTGTATTTGAATTTACAGTCTCAAAGAATTCAGATATGCTAGTGGAACAAAAGAAAATCACAAGCCTGAATTGTTTGAGATTTTGTCCCTAGAGCCCAGATGGTCCTAATTGACATTCAGGGTTTAGGTGTCAGGACTATGTCAAACCATGAAGAACACCATGAACTTTAACCCTGCCAATGTTGCTTCAAACATTTCCCCATTATAACCTATTTATCGGTCCATAGCCATGAACGAGTTAACATTGCCAAATAATTAAGTTGTGATACATTGACATAAACTATTAAACATAAGCTTTAGTTAAGAAGTTAGTTTATTAAATCACAAATAACAAATATATGTTAAGTACGTTAAGTGAGAAATTGAATCCTTTGCGGTTCTTTTATTATATGTGACACATGGAATTTGTTTTTGATTCTAAGCTCGTGATGGATAACACAAAAATGTTTGACCCTCAGTGCCAACTGCGTGTGATGCTTTCAACATCTGGCTTGGCTTTAGCTGTCTACCTCAACAATAGCTAATATATACAATGAAAAACATCTGCTGGAAAAGTGACATTGCCAGTTATGTGCTAAAATACAGAATGTGCCATTTTCAGTCCTGTTCATCAACAAAACATACTCCCTACAGCTTGATAAATTGACCTTATGCTTATGGTGCCTTAATGTGGGTAGAAAGTGTATGTACTTTAAAATTAGTATCATTCTATAGGGAAAATAATCTAAACATTGTAGTAACCAAACTCCTGGAAAATGTATAGATTGTTTTAAGTAAAATATCTTTTTTTTCTGGTTGACTTCTATTCCTTAGTCATAGAGCAATGTTGTCCAACTTTTTCAATATAAACAGCCACAAACAATGAAGATGTTTGGGATGGAAGGCTGGCCATTTGTGTAAAATGTGGTAGAAAGAGAAGTAGCATCCGAGAAACACCAAACACACTTTCAGTAGTTTCTCACCATAGGATCTGTAAAAAACATATCTTAAAACTATTCTAAGAATGTATACTAATATTGCAGAAATTACACTCACAAGTAAAATGTGCAAAATGATACTAGCTCAATTCTGCAAAAAGCTTTAAAAACAGTGGTGGTTTTCCCAACACAAGATCCGAACAGGCCCTGGTGTAGACAGCTGTGCAGACTTGAGTATTGTACGATATTGTAAGGATATTGATACTTTGGAGAGAGTTCAGAGAAGGGCTACTAAACTGGTTCATGGGTTGAAGGATAAAACTTACCAGGAAAGGTTAAAGCATCTTAACATGTATAGCTTGGAGGAAAGGCATAACAGGGGGGATATGATAGAAACCTTTAAATACACAAGTGGAATCAACACAGTAAAGGAAGAGAGTCTATTTAAAAGAAGAAAAACTACCACAACTAGAGGACATAGTCTTAAATTAGAGGGGCAACGATAAAAAGTAATATCAGGAAGTATTACTTTACTGAGAGGGTTGTGGATGTATGGAATAGCCTTCCAGCTGAAGTGGTAGAGGTAAACACAATCAAGAATTTTAAGCATGCGTGGGATAGGCGCAAGGCTATCCTAGATATAAGATAGGGAACTGGGGACTAATAAAAGTATTTAGAAAATTGGGCAGACTAGATGGACCGAATGGTTCTTATCTAACGACATATTCTATGTTTCTATGTTTGTGCAAATAGCTTCCTCAAGTATGTATATCCATATAGAATGTTGCAGATGGAACCAGCAGAGTAGATAAACTACAGCAGAGTTGGCATTGGACTCCTGAGGGGCATCACCAACTATAAACACAATAACAATGAAGATAAAAACGCCCTACGCGTTTTCTGACTAAGAGTTCGAAGAATCCCTGGAGAGAGTATTTAGAGGAGTATTTTTTATATTTCTCCTTTGTCTATATATTTTGTATAATTCTGTAAAATGTAAAAAATACAAAGACAGCTTTTGGAGTTGGTGGGTGCGCATGTTTATCACACCAATTAGGACCGATCATGTTGATGGCCATATTTGAGGAAGACAAGTTCAGGTATGTATACCATTCAATCTTTTATATTTTTCGACAGCAAAAGATTAAATGTTTACATCATGACAGCTTAGCTTTTGAAAAGAATCGTACATGCCAGAGAAAAGTCTAAATAAGCCAAATAAAATAAGAACAATAACTATAGCAATATGTTACAAGCTAGACCATTATGTGCGCTACAATTGTTCCCTACACTTCATAAAGTGGATAAGGGTGGCACTGTTAAAATTGACAAATATGACATAACAATTGCAAAACGAGCATGAACAGTGATTGCTAAATGAACGTTAGCTACTTCTCACTTCCATTTCCTGTACATTGCTTCTCAATATTACAAATTGGATTTAAACTTTTGTGTAAAATGTGATCATTTTAGTTCTGCTTGGCACCAATAACCATTCCATTCACTGTTAAAAGAGTTGCAATGCATTCTTTTGTAAGACTTTATTGTTTGCAGGAATATTAAACCTCTGCATAATAGATTTTTCCGTAATGGAAAATCATCAGTTACATGACACAAATGTAAGTATTTATTACATTTTAGCTGTATTTTAATAACGCAAGGCAAATTTACTTATGGTTTCCTTATCGCATTTAACTGCAATTGCAAAAGAGGCTGTGTGAGGAAATCTTCAGTATCTTCGGTTTGTGAAACCTTGGTTTAAATCAACTTATGACAAGAATGACTGCAAATTAGGCTGACCTGAAATGAGCAAGAGTAGTCAATGTGAAGTCTACTGAATGTATATCAAACAGAACAAAGTGTCATCTGTTGTCCTCAGATCTAATAGATCATAGAAATAAGAAGCAGAGGAATGGTGACATCAAAAAAACATATCCCTTTTTTCGGGGGGGAGGGGGGGGGATAAAATGCAGAAAAGGGAATCTTATTGTGCCCCTTTATAGTGCTATACCTAAACTATGGCTTGGGACTTGTGTTATACTCAAGCTTCAGAGAAATAGAGAATTAGTGTTTCATTTTCCAAGGCTGTCACACCCTACCTTAATGAGCAGTTAAAAGAGATGAATGTGCGAGAAATGAAAAGATTTATTTGAGATATTTAAATAATCTCTCCTGGCTAAAACTAATCTGATGCATTCGCTGCGGAGGGTGATGTTTACTGCAATTTGGGATGATATTCAAAATAAGGATCCGTCTAAGAAAACATGCAAAGATTACATCACTTTTGGCCGTAGAAAAGACAATTATTAAATTAACTACATAGAAATATCTTTTTTTTTTTTTGTGCACAGACAGAGTTAATTTATAATAATGCCCAGCAATACATGCAATGTAAATGTAACAAAAATAAACAGCTAAAAAAAAATGATTTTGCTAGATTTAAGGAAATTAATAGTGAAATGCAGTTTAAATACTTTACAACACAATAAAAATCCTTTGTGAGAGTTATGGCACAGTCTGTTACTATCAGCCATGAAGTACATTACAAAGGTAATGTGGTTTTAAGAAAGAACTGCTGCAGAATGTATATTTTCATTATCAAAAACGTTAAGCCATTTATCCTGAGGAGTCAGAATAATCATTAATGGCTGGGAATTTATGGGGCCAGATCTTAAACTAATGTGAATGATTCCAGGTGTTACTAATGGCTTCAGTGAAATGTGCCAGTATCTAAGACTTCTACTAAATCTGAGGTAATAGTCGAACACTTAATCTCGACAGATGAGTAGCAATTTAACTGACACATTGATTGGATTCTGTAGGCTTAAATGGCATACATTGTAAAGGTACGGTCAAACAGCAATCAAGAGGGTGACTTGGAAGTCATTTGCTTCTCTCAATGCATATTACAGTATTTGTGTTGGAAATGTTTCATTTAAACTACATTCAAGTCACCTTAATAAAACTGTAGTCACAACTGGATATAAACTGTCTATGCTGATCAATGTTATACCCATAATGCTGCTATAGTTATAAATAATTGTTCATTTAATTTTTTTATTTTTTTTTAATTCTTATTTTTTGTAACTGTTGAAATTGAAAAAGAAAGAATGAAAAAGCACTTTCGAGCCATAATTAATTGAATGCTACTTTTCCTGTGATATTGCATATATTAAATTAATCTGAGGTGCCAATATGTACTGTAGGACATAATGCATATATTCCAGGTTTATTTCAGGTGCTTATGCCTTAAAATACTGGGAACATTAAGTTACGTTTTTATCTCAGGACCTTTCTAGAGGTCAAGTAAAATCCCAGCAATATAGGTATGCAATATATTTATTAAAGTGATAGATGTTGTCCCAGGAGGATGGTGTTTCTAATTACAGTAATAACTGTCAACAAACTCTGTAGCCACATGACAGTATGTACAGGTTTACCTGTCGGAAAGATAGATTCAGTGCATCCGACTGTTTCAGCCATTGCAAGTGACACGGGTGACTATTATGTTCTTATAATAGGGTCAAACAACTGGATGGGGATTTAATGCTCAGCAAGGCCAAAAGACTCAGCCACTCCATGCACAGGATGAATGGAGTGATATCGGGCCACAAAACCTGTTTATTACAGCGTTTTTCTGCCTGATTGAAAAGCAGTAATGACTGTCATGCTGCTTGACAGACCGTTTCAGTTTCTTTCTTTGATATTTTTTGGAAAGTGTGAAAAGGTGATTTTTGCATTACCCTGACTGGAAAAAGAAATACATGGTTCAAATGTACAACACAAATATATGTATATGTAAACATATATATATATATATTTCATATATATATATTTCATATATATATTTATTTTATATTATATATATAATTATTTACTTGATATGTAATGGGAAAAAAGGTCCTATTTAGTACATGCATATGCCAGTAAAACATCAGAAATATTGCAAATTAAGTACATGGCTTTGAGTATATGTGAATCTTACTGAAGTGAGACTAGCCACACTTTGAGCATGGAATTGATCTAACAAAGCACAATTACAGGATTTTTGCAAAAGAAAGTTTTTGAGTCTACGGGTTAATGAAAGATACAGCATTATCTTAAATATGTAATTGCATCATCATTCATTTTTTAGGCTATTATGTTACTACTCAACATACCCAAATATATCTTATCAGATATTCCACTCAGAATTAGATTAAAAGTATACATATCATTAAACAAAAATGACATTGCATTGTATACAATGAACATTTTTTTTTCTTTATTTAGACAATAATAATCATTGAGGTAAGGATAAGCTACTGTCCTATGGTGCAGTGGCAGATAGCATTTTTATTTGTATGTCTATAGTCTTTCAAGGCTTTTCACAATTATTCTTTACAGATGCATATGTAGGCCAAACAACCCTTTACAGGACATAAGTAAAAAAAAATCAGTTTTGTTGTTGGAATTATTATTAAAAGAATTTACTGTTTGAAATCAGAGGTAAGTGTAACTTTCAATTAAAATTCCAACTTCCTGAATGAGTTAAGAGAGACATGCACAAAGCTCTAGAAGGGCTATCAACATGTGGTAAGTGCTTGTCTCATCTGACTACTGAATTCTTCAATGTGATAAGAAACTGTAACATCTGTATTGAAGCAATAAGGTGAATGTGTAACAGAGTAATAAACTTAACATCTGTCTTTACCGCAATTATGTAAATCATATGCATGGAACTATTTCTTCCTTCTGTTGACTAGCTGACAATACTAAGCTTCCACTTCTTATCCTATCTACTTTTGTCCTAGTGGGTCATGAGCAGGAAAACTAGGGAACACAGAAACTCAAAATCTGATCCTAATTTTTATGTAGGATCAGATGTCAGGGAGAATGTATAATACAGTGGAAGGTCACATGCTCTCCCAAAGTGTTTTTATGCCCTCCAGCACTTCTCTCTGTGGTTGAGGTTCATGGAAATGACAATTTCAAACAGAAGCATGGCAGGGATAATTCTGTATGTGTATTGTTGTAAACACATTCCTTGGTGATATTTTAGTGGATACATCAGTGGTGCTTCTTGGTTTTGTGCTGCCTAGGCAGACAAAACTCAGGCACCCCCCCACCCACATTGCACACCTACGACATGCCCCATCACCCACATTGCACACACATTAAATGCCCAATCACCCCATTACAGGCACCCATCACCCACAATGCATACACACTAAGTTCCCCATCACCCCCATTACATGCCACCATCACCCTCATTTCATACCCCCACCACATCCATTACATGCCCTCATTAATTGGAAGGAGCTAAAGCTTGCTGAATGGTGGGGGAGGGAGCGAAAATGTTTGAAGCACCAGAAGTGTGCTTTAACACCCTCTTCCAAAGTGCCACCCTCGGGCAAAGTGCCGTCCTAGCCGAGTTCCTTGAGAAAGATACATTACTGGGAGACATTACTGCACATTACTGTGGAGGTCCAAAAACATCATTATGGAAGAGCACTCAGAAGTATGCGCACTGTGGTGTTCAGACCATCTTGTACTATGCCTTTAAATGGAAGTATAACTCATGCACCCACTTCAGAGCAGACCTAATGTTACAGCACCCTAGTACGAAACAATGAAAAATAAAAGTGGTATTAGATGCACTTCTATTTTGACCACTGAAATGATTTATCTTATTCCATTAGGAATGCATATCCAGTTATTTTGCTGTCTTTAGTGACCTTGTTCTTACAGAAAATAGCCACCGGGCTCTTTAGTGGGTTTATTGGCTAGCATTGCTGTCCAGAGACACACATAGTTACAAGTACTATTATAACTAAGGCTAGCTACTAGCCATGGTAATACAGTTAATTAATAGTCCCCTGCAATGCAATTTACATGATATGAAGTAACTGTGTGGTGCCTGGAGAAGAGGTTAGAAGAATAGAATAGCTTTATCATTTAAGAAAGGGAAAAACCAGAAGGCAATTATATACTTAAAAAAAACTGCCAGAAAGGAACCTGAGGGAACTGGGGAGGTGACAGACCAATGCAAGACATATAAACTTAATATTAAAGGGCACATATAAACATAAATAAAGACACACAAACAATATTTTAAAGGACCTATAGTTGTACTTATTGTTTTAGTTTTCAAAACTTCTGTTCTCCATCAAGGTAATGAGTATTAAAGAAATACACTGTTTCCTGAAATGTGTAAGAGATGTGATTTTTACACATTTACATAAAACTGAATTCCATGTATTCCTTTTGAATTCTAAAAAAAAGATCAAGGTAAAACGATAAAATTCAACAAGTTATATGTTCATAAATTGTTATTAAGTAACAATCTTAGTTTGTAGAGGATGTGAATTAAATGGTAAGAACTAAGTTCATATTACCAAAGGACACTAACACAACAGCATAAACAAAACAAAACCCAGACCTTTCTGAAGTTTCCACATACTGGGAGCAAGAAGGCATTCATTAACACTACACATAAATACATGTTCAAGAACAGTGCTGAAATAGCATGCCCTGTGGAATGGTACCCACTTCCAGCTCACAAGGTTGATTTTTTTTGCTCACACTTACTATAAGAAGAAATTGCTACATATACAGATCAGCCCAGTCCCACCCATAAAGGTTGCCCAGGCCTGAAATGCCAGATAAGTTTCCTCTGCACAATGGATCCAGCAACCTGAGATGTCATTGCCTTTATAAGTGGGTTTTGGTTTATTTCACCATTGTTACCAATTGTATTATAATTATATATATATAGTAAATTGGATTTCACTATATGTATAGTTTTATGATTAACATAATATCCTTCAAACATCATGGTAAACTGTGGTTAATCTCCAACTGAGAAGCAAAGTTGCCAAAAAAGCTGCATTGGAAAAATAGTCCATTAACAGTTTAGCCCAGTTCACTGTATCTCATGTTTATCAAGTAGACCCTTCACACACACATATATGTACATGTACATTTATCTCATTTTGCAGTATGGGACATATTCATAATTATAATGTATATAAATTGCTTTACTTTTACACTTTCCGTCACTATTTTTATACTGCTATGCAAGAAAGTGTCTCAAAATTGTATGAAATGTAGTTAAAAATAAACCCTACCTCTTGCCCGAAATAATTATTCTAACCACTGCAGCGTTTTTGTGTAAGTAGACTGACACAATTTAACTTTCCTCTGCATAATTTGGTAAGGAATGGTTACAATTTCTGTGGTTTTTAAAATATATATAATATTGCATTTTTATTTAGGAAACACTGATTGTCACTTTTATACAAACTTGAATTTTGCAGAGCACATTTTTTTAAAACTATATATTACAGAATTTGGAAAGGATTACTTGCACTTTTCCGGCTCATCCTCATTTAGTTTCTGTGTGTTCCAGAACTATCCTTTATATATACTTTTTTCCTTTTTTGCCACATGGATTTAACTTCTCCTCCTTTACAGTTTCTGACTTTAAAGAAACTCTGCAGTGTCTTTGAAGGGAGTACTTTACAATGAACATGCTTGAAGTTAGTTAGGAAATCTTGCCTCACATCATTTAAGATTAAGATCAGTTTCTTGATTTGAATTCCAGACCACTCAACTGTGGGCTAGTGACATCTCTTCAGCATTTGTGACATTTAACAGTGATATACCATTATATCATTTTAAACTCCAGAGACCAGATGACAAGATTCAAAGACATTAGAGGAGTAATTATTAAACAAAAAAAAAAAAAAAAAAAGGAAGAAAAAACGGTGAAGGGGACGCTAAAAGTATTCTTGCACGGTGCAAATGAATATTGATATGTTTACTGAAGTGCACAGCATGGGAAGATATCAGTTTGCCAATAAAATAGAAAGGCCACTACTGTGCTGAATTTACAAATCAACCAGCAGAATATCAGGTGTTCGTTTTATTGCCAGCACAGCAGAGTAGTTAATCTCAAGAGATAATCTCTGAAATTCAGATCAAAACAGCAACATGTTTTCTATCTGAAGTGGTAATGACTACACAAGTGGCTATGAAAAATATTTAATGATTATAAGGGCCAAATAAAAATATTTAGGTCTGTTTTTATGTGGCTGTGTATAATGCCATAAGGCATGTTTCTTTTTCTTTTTTTTTCTTCTAAGAAAACGTAGAATTATCAAAGGCAACTTGGAATAAAATTACATTTGAGAGATTGATTTAACTTCAGGTATTTCCATGATAGTTCCAGTTGACATCACGGGATGCTCAGGGTGGGATTTCCCATTAAGCAGTGTCGGCATTCACCTAGAGGCACCTTACAGCTGCTACGGTTAGAAGTTAATATGTAAGACATTTTTTTCCATGTCTGTTTCATAAGCCGTGAGATGTGTAATACCAAATGACGTTACATAGAGATGATTTTTTATTCTTAAGGATCACCATGAGTGCAAAGCCTTCCAGTGCCTAAGAAGGATTGGACAAAGTTGTTCTAAGAATAACTGAGATACTTTTATTATATAATGCCAAGGGACCAGGGCTGCCCCAAGACTTTGTACTGCTTGGGTCATAGCATGAAATACTGCCCTAACCCAGCCCCCCCAAAAATCTTTAAAGTAGGGGCACAAAAACTTGACAAAACATAGTCTTTCTCCTCATTCTAGGTAATGGAGTACAAATATAAGTACAAATTTAGCTGGACTTTGATGGAGCTCATTTTAGTATATTGTTAGCCGCACAAATACAGTACACTATTGTTCCCATCAGTATATAGTTAGCCAGACACAGCTATGTTACAATATAGCCCAGTTGTATAGAACTAGCTAGGCATAATCGGTGGTATAGCATAACTCTCATCAATATATAGTTCGCCAGACATGATGCAGTAATATACTGAGCTAGAAATGTATCTCCTATTAATTTATTATTAGTCAGACACAGATTTAGCCACATACATACAACTTCCCATCTGCACACACAGTCTCCACACACAGAGTTATGCATAGGCACCCTGGCACGGACAGTCAAATACACACACATACACACACACACAGTGTCACACAAGTATTCACATGAGGTCACACACAAATGCACCGTCACTGAGACCCAATTTCCCATGCACACACACAATCACATACACACACACACACACATTGTCACACACCAGCCAACAAAAGAATTTGAAAAATACATTAAGACAAATTTCACTGTGTCCCCCTCCCTGCGTTTTTACCTCTCAGGGCACCTGAAGGGAAGTGGTCTCTCAGTTCCTGTTTGTTGCCTCTGTTACTCTGAGCACGGGATGTCATTCCAAATGGCAGCTCACAAGGGAGTGGAAAATGACATATAAGGGTTGACTCAGGTAGCTCTGATTTGCAGCTCCAAAATGCAGCCTCCGAATTGCAAACCTATTCGGATCAGATCGATGTCACATCGGTACCCGAATTTTGAGCTACTCAGGAAGCTCTGATGTGCCTCTGAATAAGTCCGCAATTTGGACATAATAGCTGATGTCCACACTGATATCTCCCGACACTGAAATCAGTCAAAGTGCACTGAAACAAAGTGCTAGTCTCCTCATAGACTTCTATGGGGACAACTTTGGCTTATTTGCGGGCCATTTCAGTAGGACCTCAGCTATTATGAATATATCTTAATTACTCCCATAAAAAGTCTAGGGGAGGATTTTGGCTATGCTGAAACTTATGATTAAGCATCACCTATGACATGAAACACATTAAGTGTTATTCTGCACCACACTTTTTGTCTGTATCACCTATTATGCCTATTCATCGATTCAATGTTTGTACCTGAATCCCGTTACCCACGTGCTGGCTTTTCTTCTACTCTACTCTGCCATTTGTAAGGTGCAAAGTCTGTGCACCTGGGGAATCGTTATACCTGCACTCTCTGCATTAACATACATCAAGGAGGTGGAGCCTGGAGTTCCTCTATTTCAAGTTTTTTTTTTGTCATTGTATGCTGAAATTTCCAACATCCACCTGATATGGCCCTAAATGTAATAAAATAAAAATCATTAAAAATGTAAAAACAATTACATGATACAGAAATTAAATACCTAAAAATAAAGTAAATGAACATAAAATAGTATAAAAATAGTTTTTATTAACATATAAAAATGCTTATATTAATGCAATATAATTGTATTCATTTTTTTGTGTTTAAAACATGTTTTTTTTATATATATATCAATCTTTATAATTTGTTTATAAAAATAGACAACAAGTAACAATACAATCTCATCTATACAAATATATACAGTGAATGGTCTGTAGCATTTAGGTTTTTTTTTTTAAATCTTTATAACAGCAATATCACAAAAGGAAAGATAAATATGGTACTGAAACATTTAACATTTAGGTTTTCTTGCAGATCTTTATAATAACAATACCAAAAAAAAGGAAGGAAAGAAAGAAAAACGTAGGAAAACATTTTAGAATTTCTACGTTTTATTCACGAAGGTACTTATCAAAATGTATCAAAATATACTAGTAGTATAAAATATATAGTAGTTTCCAATATCACTACAAGTCTCCATTAACTCACAGGAAAAAAAAAACGAAACAAGAGGGGTAGGAGCATATCAATCCCTGAATTTGTGTTTTAAACATGTTTACATTAATTAATTCCTACTTTTCTATTTGCTAATTTCATGTATGTTTCCCAAATGTGTTGTGATTGGCACCTATGTGGGAGCCGAAAATCTGTAGTTTTCATAGCAAAATTATCCTGATCCGAATAATTCTGATGCTTTGGTTTCTGAATGGTCTGAACTGCTAATTTATAGCTGAATTCAAGGGTATTGAGCAGCTGGATTTCAGAGATTTCTGAAATTTGGCTAACTTGGCTAATCCATATGCATTTTGGACCAGATTCGTCACAAAACAAGTAAGTCTTTAGACCAATCTGCTGAAAGAGTTTCTTTGGTGACACATGTGACATACATATATATTGATACCACACTAGTATGTACCATAGGCTAACCTACCCCAAGTGTCCTCTCCCCAACCAGTGCCTTGAAGTTATGGCTCTAATTGCATTTAAAATATAAGACACTTTGAAATAGCTGAAATAAGGGATTCTGTTTGCCTTCTTTTTGACCAACAGCAGTAAACAAGGAATAAGAAAATCGTTGAACTTGATGAGCACAAGTCTTTTTTCAACCTAAACTACTATATAACTATGTAACATTATACTTTTTTTCTTAGAAACAAAAATACCATATTCCCCAAAAATGTGTATGTATTAATAATAATATAATCACCTATTTTTTTATGGAAACACAAGCTTGCAATCTAGAGGACAATTAAATAGCTGTAATACTTAATACCCTTCTCCTGCAGTGGTATTTCAAGTTTCTAGAATATATACTGAAGCAAAAGAAAACATCAGTTTGATAGTTTCTGCATGTAATAAAACGTTGCCCAGACTAACCTTTTCTTCGACCCCCTGCTTTGGCACCTCCTGTATGCCTTTGGAATGTAGAACTAGGCCATTTCTGCTGAACTTTGTCAAACATTGTAACTCTGTGGCACTGCACACTACTCTCAGGAGCATTAAAACAAATAAACATGTTGACCTTCCACCTACTATTTGTCAGGGATAGTATTATGTGTGTCATAATTACAGAAAGACATCACTGTGCTCTGATTTGAATCTGTGAGACAAGATTAGTAAAATAATCTAAAAGCATTTCTCTAAGTCAAGTCGATACACTGTGGTTATATCAGAATGGGGCTGTAATAGCATGTAATTAAAACACAATCATTTGTTGGAGTACCTTTATTCACGAGGATTAACATCCCACTAATTAGAGCCCTGCTACTTATTAAATATATTAATCATTCCGTTTAGAAAAGCATATTAGTTATTTCTATTTTAGCAACCAGTAAATTATTATTAAATGATCATGGAGTTGCCATCGTTGGATTGATGTTCGTGTTACTTGCAGTTGCTCATTCTGTTTTCATTTATGAATGAATCCATCATTTTTACAAGAGCTGTGCATGATTGTATGTACATTACATTTTAACATTTGATTCTATGATTTTTTTTGCAGTTATGCACTACTAGGGACCGGCAGGTGCATATTTGTGGACCATGTGTACCATGTTTAATCTGGTGAAGCTTCACATGAACCTCTGAGCAATACATTTTTGGGATTTATAACAGTGGCTTGGCTTCTAGGCAACCAGTGTTGTTGCTTGATTTGTTGGCTTAACTGCCTGTTTAGTTATTATCCAATCACCTGTGAATTAGCAACTGTAGACAAAGGAAACTGGGTTATAAGCCTGTCTTGTGGACTTGGCCTGTCCCACCTAGAGCTATATTGTTATATTACTCCATGAGATCTCTTCAACGGATAGGGAAAAATTAAGTTGTGTTACCCTCTCTGCTTAAACTATGTGATTGGATGATGGGGATTGTAGTCCTTTCATCCATCTATACCAGTCGGTTGTTGGGATCTAACCCATGTGAGTTGATCCAGGATTAGAGCATTCATATAACCAACACTTTTTCATTATACTACACATGATTTGGTGCATTTCTTCTTTTTTATTGTATTTGAAACAACCATTGTCAAGTCTAATTTGAGATAAGTATATCTGTGCAGCACTCTTTTTTCACTTTTACGTTTTATATGTTTTGGGGGTAATCACAGCACTGTATAATTATACAACATATTTTCTTTTAATAAATATTTGCAAGAGCCTCTTTTCTCACATTTCTTTCCTGGAGGAACTTAATTTTTTTTTTTTTTATGTGGACCCCTGTCTCTGATCTGGATCTCCGGGAGGTGGTGAGTGAGATGCAGGGCAGCATCTATTACAGTCATCCATTGAGCTTCTTTTCTTTTTGGTCTGGTGGCATTTGCCTGGCAGCAAATGCCCTTTGATAGTATTAGTCTTTCCCTGTCCCACAATACAATTAGGCAGGTGCCCCTGCTTTTTAGGGAGAGGGTAGGATTAGAGTTACAGTTAAGGTTAGAGCTAAAATGGCACTTTTTAATGCTGAAAAAATGGTTAGTAAAAAGTAATGCACTATTTTTACTTTTTGCCTTAAAACAAAAAAAAAGTACGGTAAAAAGAAAAAAAAACCACGTGGTATTCCCAAACTCAGGACAAATATTAGAATTTATTTAGCATGTTTTTCTATTAGTTTCAGTAGATATGTTGAATTGCTTAAGTAAAAGTTAGAAAAAGTGTTATGAAATATTATGAAATAAAAGTAGCATTCCATAGCTAATAATAATAATATTAATAGTAATAACACTAAGGAAACATTTATGTTTTACATTAACATAATGTATTATTTATTGAGCTGTTTAATAGCTTTGTTGTTCATGTCTGTAGTCAATTTTAGTAATGTTTCCTTCAGTTCTGGCATTGTCATTATCAGATAAACACCATTCATATAAATAGACAGTGCTCTTAAATAGCTAAAAAATGAATGCTGACTAACTGCAGCCCTTGAATCTGTCAATAATGATGTGATGGTGATTACCCAAAGCATGGAACTTTCCCCCCATTTCGTGGAATAAGAAACAGCTGGTAGTCAGCACATGGCAACCCCAAATACAGCAAACAACTCTAAATCAGCAACTGTGTAATTTCTCCTAACACACTGTAAACCACTTTCAAATCCAAATGTTATGCTGCCATTCGCTTTATATAGGTTTTGCAAAACAAAAAGCCATGGTTGCATACATTGTATATTTTTGGAGTAATAGAACTGTAAAAATACATTAAAGCAAGATCATAACCAGCAGTTACTCCGTGAAGGAAGAAATCTTTCTTTCAACACTGAATTTAAACACAATTGTTTTTTGTGAAACTTCCTTAAATGAAATTTAAAACCACGGTTTTAGGATTAGGTGGCACTGGTTAAATGTTCAATTTAGCCATGTCAAGATTGTTTTTAAAAAGACAGTCTAGTCTCCAAACTCCCTTTGGTGCAAGATGAAGATTACTGCTTGTATAGTGCACAGGCTTTTTTTTACCAGTGTGATTTGATGCAGGCATTCTGCATAAATAAGATTTTTAATATTTGACTCAAGCACTCCCTGGCGATTACTTTGCACGTTTACTACAGGTGTAATAGCACTGATTATACAAACAGTGAGCATATCAAGTTTTGTTTCATTTCACTTCCTGTGCTTCTCAAACTGATTACATTGTGTGGACTCTAAGTGACCTTGCTCTTGTACAAAGTAGGATCTCTTAATAGTGGCACACATTGTCTGATAACATCAGTAGAGAGACAAGAAAGTCCATTTATTTGAATTACATTATTCTCATTGTTTCCTGCAGAACAAAAAAGGAAATTACTTTTACTAGTGTGGGCAGTCCTGGTTTCTTGCAAACTGCTGTAATTTTACAATTTCTTCTAGCTGTAAGTATTTTATATTTTAAGCAATTAAAAATATAAACCATGCATTTTAAAGTACTTTGGAAGCACATTCATATTTGGAAGTTGCATTTTTCAGCAGTAGACAGCCCCTTGAAGATGGCAGTATCTGCCATGGTACCAACATTCACACATAAAATTTCAAGGACCTATAATGAACAGTTATGAGGCATTGTTGATTTTTCACTATGTGAAATATCTCTTGTAGTTGAAGTTGTGCTTCTGTTAGCTATGAAGAATTGTGTGAATATTGATTTTGTAACTAAGTGACTAGACTGTGCAGACTGAATAATATGATTCATATAAAAAAATTGTCACTGGGTTATGAATACTCAGGGATAATCATATTGTGTTAAAATGTCTGTTGCTTCAATACAACTCAGGCAATGCTGCTCAACCACACCATTCCCGAATGAGATGCTCATCTCCACTGGGCTTACACACCTGGGAAGCATTTTGAGTGGATCTTCTTCTGAAGATAGCAGGCAATCGAGTAACAGTAATACTTTTTACAGTATTAAATAATAGGGGTACAATTATTTTTCATTCATTTTTTGAGTGTAACTCTAACAAATGAATAGTTGCCAACTTTCATTCTCAAGATCCAGCGATGCAGTGGGGGCTAGATTGAGCACCATCCTCCCTTGTACAGATACCATATGACTGGTGCTAATTTTTGGGTGTTTAGGCCAGTGATGGCAGACATTTATGAAGTTGAGTGCCAAGTTTCCGCAGGAAGCCCATATGAGGCAGTACTGTTTGCAACTATGCAAATGCTAAAGTTAATTGTCATAACCCAGAACGTCCACTTATATAAAGAAAGGTAACCATCCTTGATGTGATGATATCAATAGATTCTCATGAAAAATGTATGGCAGTGAAATAACCCTAAAAGATGGAGAAAGTTATTTTATTTATAAAGTGAACACACTTGTCTATTCTCATTTTAAGTGAGAGAATTCATGTTTGTGGTGTATCCAGGTGTATGCATACTTCTAAAGCGATAAGCTAATTAATCTTACTGGCCTAGATATTAGTCAGGAATGCTCTGTGTACATTGGTAGCACTGGTAATTCCAATCAGCGTAACTTAAAAAATGCCATGGCTACAGACAAAAACTAATTGGCCCATGGAGTCTGCCCATAATGAATAGCATTTGTATTTGACACGTGTGTCGCTTAGCATGCAGATCCCAGGCATTACTGACTTTCACTAAAAAGGCTATTGCAAGAACATGCTACCTTTTTATTAAGTATTTCCCCCCCTCACATTATTACTTGTTTTCCACCATCCTACGTGAGGCTTATTTGCCAGTTTGAACCACTAAATCTAAGAAAATGGAGACACAAACCATGATAAGGTCATTTTGACTATATTAAAGTACTACTAGTAGTTCCTTTTCTTGTTGGCATAGTCTGTGGACTGGACATGCTCCTAGGTTGCTTTGTCAGACTGAGCTCCTTTAACAAGAGTTAACTGTTTTATTGACAGGGGGTATGAATATATGTGTCAAAATACACTCACAGAGCCCAGGAAGCAATTACCCTAATGCTTAGTTTTTTCTTGTCATAGTATTTTATCCAAACTAAAAAAGACAGACAGAAAGCAAAATAAAAGCAATGTGGTAAACATTTTAGATTTGTGTCATTATTTGCTCTAAACTTCCAGAAGGGAATAACTGTGAATAATTCTGCAGCTCTCTGCCCTCAATCCAATAGAGACTAAAACTTGTGCCGTGTATGTAAATTTGCAAACTTTGCCAAATCTGTATGACATATTCATTCCACCGGGAATATAACCTATAGTGATAGTGTTTAGGTGGTTGGAGCTGCCTGAGAGAAGAGTTCTATATGAGTGAAAAGTATTATTAAAGTAATTAGCTTTATGTTGGTAATGAGCAATGTGTTAGTAATTATTTCATTGTACATGGAGAGTGATGTGTGCTCCATTCTTGGTAAGAAATACCTGGACTTTTCTGACAAATATGAAAACATCTGTAAGAAGATTTATAAAAATTATAATTCAAACCAAACCAATGTAACCAAAGCTTGTGGAACATAAAGAAACTAAACATTGCAAAGCTCCACAATGGCCAAAAAACATATTTCTTTTTTATCTGTTAGACAACATGACCCCTTTGCATTTCATAAGTAGGAATAATGCCTGGCTTTACAATGCACTGCACATCCATATGGTGCTTAAAAGGTTCACTGGCTCTGCATAATTCATTGGCAAACTTGTGACATGTACTATTTATCGTATGTGTCTGCAGATATTTGTAAGGTATGCTTGGCCCTGTAACATGATTAGGCTTCAGCAGCTTCCTGTGACAACCCCAAAGAGTTATAGCTTACAGATGAGTTAGGCTCATTAGGTCACTCAGCAAGAGGCCACCTTTTCGCTCGCTTTAGAATCATCAGAATGCTTAACGTTCTCACTCAGACTGTGTGGATGACGGAAAGGTATGCAAGTTGGAGCATTTTTCCAACTTTGCAATTCTTGACTGATTTTTGTAGTTCACTTGTCTGTGGTGAACCTCTTAGTGAATACACTTCTGTATGGAGTATGTGGGGCATAGGCCATCCAAGCTCTAATTTTAAATATTAGATTCTCAGTATTACCCAATAAGTAAACGTGCTCAGAACTACCATGGACAGTAATTATTAAGAAATAGTCAGAGTCGTGTATAAGGAGAAGTTGTGTGTTGCTAACAAGTGCTAATAAGTGTAGCAATCACTGTGGAAAATCAGTGTCATCTCCCTGTTCATTGCTCCATTTCTAGAACTTTAACACAGACCTGATCCTTAGACATAACCCTTTATGGGTTAAAACGGCTGAAATTAATCCTTACAATGTGGCATTTATATCTCATTCCTTTGCTAGGAGAAGTAAAGTCAACTATTGTATAATGCATCCCTCAAGCAAATATGATACACAGGCTGACTTTTAAATCTTTTAGGGGTTATTCACTTAAAGGTGAGTTGCAGGTGAGTTGAGGAACGATGAGGTGAGTTGAGGTGAGGCGAACATTTAATTACACTAATTTAACTATACATTATGTAGGGACAATCCTGGTGAGTTTACTACGTGTGGGGGAAACCCACCAGGTTTGTACCTGCACAAAGTATAGTTAAAATGCTGAGATCAAATGTTCATCTTTCCTCAACTCACCTGCAACTCACCTTTTAGGTAATCAACCCTTGATAAAGCAGAAAGAGAACCTGTCATCCACAGAACTTGTCGATGACAAGTTATGATTCAGGTATATATAAACACTCAATCTGTATGTTTGCTGACAAAATGAACAGAAACTATATGGATTAAAAGATATATGTGGCCTGGCTTCCCTGAATCCACCAACATGGTGACAAAAGGTGTGTACATTAATTTTCCCTTGTATGGTAACTTTGGCATCTCACAGTGCAATTTGGCTAGCACAAGGAATAGAAATCTTATCCTGTAAAACGTTCTACCTTGTAATTTTGATATCCCAACTATATTTTAAGAGTTAAGACACTGATTAGTTTTAAAATAGTTGTGTTGGGTTGTGCACATATTTATATATTTTAAGACGGAAGTAATAAACAAGCAAATAGCAAATATAATTCTACTGCAATGCTGCAAAACTCATTCTATATAAAACACTAGGAAAAAAATTATATTACAAATATATTTCCAAAATGTTTTAACATGTATTTAAAACGGCATTAAAACTGCTGTGTCTTATGACAAACTGACTGCCATAAAGCTTTATGTTTGGGGATGTTCTGTAACGCATTCTAGAATCTATTTTGCATTTGTGTCTGCTCTCAGACTTACCTCCACAGGGATCTGAAAAATCTTAAGTTTAGCTTGTCTCCCATTCTTTATTATGTACTTCGATACTATGAAATCTTCTAATGTCCTAGGTAATTCATCATGGTAAATAATGTTCCGTTTGTCCTTATAATTATAGTAAAATTTGTTTGTTCAGTACAGGGTAACCAGGGAAATAAGCAGGATCTTGTTTTCACAAGTGTTCCATTATTACATTTTATATTGCATTGATTTAAAACCATTTTCGAATTTTAGCTTCCAGGAAGATTACAATGTATAGGATATTTAATAAAGTTTAAAGGGTTACTTTTCTTGACAATGTACAGACTGACAAATCTGTTTCGCAGGGACCTCTTGTAAAAAGCAAATATTAAGAAGAAATGTAAACACAAGTGCACTTGAATTACCTTACATTTTGACAGCACATATTCAACCAGCTATCTTATCACGGGCATCTTTAGGAATGGGGGGAGGGGGGCAAGGGGACAAGAGAGACACTAGCTACCCCTGGAATTTCCAATAGGCCCTCTAGAGCAGCATGAAGGGAGGCTGTTTAGGGTAGGTTATCTAGACTTAGAGAACATAAAAATCTTCTAGCAGGTAGGAGAGTGCAGCAAACAAAGATTGTTTAGACCCCCTTGCTGTCAGAGTGGTTTGATCTGCTCTCTTCCTCTCCCTCTGCCTGTTGCAATTCAAATGAATTGAGTCCATGCCTGAGCAGAGATACGGCTTGCATGCTGCAGATACAAGGTGCTGTCGTTTATTTCAAATATGTACTGCAGCTAGGGTTAGGTAATACTCCAGTTGTTGAAACTACATTTCCATTGACTCTCAGCCACTGACTGTGTTAAACATCATGAAAAAGTGAGTACTCGAGAACTGGAGTGCCAAGCTATAGCTATTTTATCATTAGGGATTAGTATTGCAACTGCTGTGGTTTTCCACCATACATATGGTTGGCTGAATATAATGAGAAACCTAATAACAGCATTTGCAATGCCAAAGGTTAGCCACAACTGCTGCATAACTACCAAGTGTCCTTTTTTGGTTTTAAGCCTTTATATTTTTTTTATATATATATTAAATGAGGGTTTGGGGGTTACACTTAATATACACTAAAGACTCTAACTTTTGTTGAGTGCATCTACAATAATATTCAGCCATTGTTTTGTAGCTGAACATCATAGGAACTGCAGTTACAGGCTGGACTTATGGTGGCTTACACTAAACACTAACTTTTTTTTGTCAACTGCAGCTAGTTGTGGCTAATATTTACCAACTCATCTATTGTTAATTAAAGTTCCCGTGTTGTGCATGTAAATACTCGTCTGTTAGTACCCTGGTCATATCATTTTCCTAATAATGGGTAACTAACATTTGTCTCCCACCAGGAAACCCCTCTCCTAAGACAAAGGTAGGCAATGGGGAGGAGAGAAGGAGGTATTAGGGTGAGAGATGTGAAAGGTGAGGAGGTATTTTGTCTTCCCCCAAGCAGCAAGCTTGGAAAAAAAAAATCCTGTGGACCCCGATGTTATTTTTCATGGTTAGTTATGTATAGTGGTGACTACATGGCATTTTTCAATTATGATGCTTATTTAAAATATATAAGGAAGGGCTGCATTAACATGATTGCTGCCCTGTGCAATGTATTTTGTATAAGCACCCCTAATTAAAGGGGCCATGGTACAGTATGAATTATTATTATTATTATTTTCTATTTTTTTAACAAAAAACATGCAGATTGTAATGTTTCTTTCAATACACAAACTTATCTGGGCCTCTGAATGTTAGGAGTTCAGATGTTTTTTTTAAATCACCTCTTTTTTTCACATCTATGCTCATTACAGTTTTTTTCTACCTTTTTATTTTTCCAGCTTTTATAAATCTGCATCAATCATAATAAAGGAAACAGTTGGCCTGTCTGAAAATTTAGAATGATCCCACTGTCTTCTAGTGCACGAAAGAGGTTGTAGGATTTATAGCATTCTGTAACTTCACCCTAATGGATCTCAAAGCATATTCACAGGTGATTTTTCATTAAACCTCCCTTTATCTGAATATCATGATTTTTTTTTCCCTTTTGTTAGGTTTACGTTTCAATATGAAGTACAGATGATCAATACATGAAAAATATAAGTACACTATCGAGGCTAAATATTTTTTTTTCGCTCTATAGAGAAAGTTGGCTGGCAAGAAAGAAATAATCTCTCTGCTAACGGCATGCTTTTTTTTGGGGGGGGGGGGGGGGGTTTGAGAAAGTTGCCACTCTTCAGAACTTACATTCCAGTGCGAACAGACAATTCATTCAGATTTTCTTTCTTTCCTGTTCCTGGTTTCTTCACTCAGACCTCATCTGGCTACATTGAAAAATGACGTGATGCTATTTTTTATTCTGTACTTGACACTGTTATGGAAGGTAATGTGGTTTATTGATTCCAAAAGAGGTCAAGAAAGTAGGAACAGAGATATGTTGGAAGAGGTCCAGGAAAAACGTTAAACTTGGGCTATACACATATCCAGAAAAACAAAACTGTTAATTGTTACCTCGTCTGCTGTTATTAAACTGTGTATTTAAACTGAACATATGTTCCATAATCATGTACTTTTTATATTAAAACATTATTGAGTCACCAGGTGAAATGTATATTAAGTGCACAGCTGAAAATAGACAGTAGGTCGCAACTCTGACAGCAAACATCTGTTGAGTTTCTAAAACTTAATTCGAATAATGAAATCCATAGGCTGTGTTATAGTTTATACTTTTCCCAAATCAACTCATATGAAAAATGATATCACTTTTCTTTTTCAGTGTTTGAGGTTCAATGTTATTATGAATTATTTAGCAAAATTTCAGTCCAAGGAGGTAAACAATATTTCTTTTTGCCAAGTAACGTTGCATGAATATAATTTTCATTATTATTTTTAGGATCTGGTACAGTTCCACACTACCTCTTACAAATTGAAACAAGGTGGTTGTACTCAGTAGTAGTGAGTACCCACATGAAAAAACAAAATATTATTGATGTTAAGCAAAAAGTCAGAAATGTTTGTTTCTTCGTAGATCTATGAATGTGTCTACAAAGCACACATTCTCCTACATATTTTTGAAAATTATTATGGCTCTTATAGTTACATTGATATAAAAATACCGTATTAAGACAGCAAAGACTGAAATTGTAAACTCATAAATCTTGAAAAGATTGTGCTAATTAAGCTAATTTTATTTAACACATATGTATGCAGGGTCATATTACCCAAGTCCCTGGATTATACCTCTACTCTTTCAGGAATAAAGACACGAGATAGATTAGATATCAAAAATACATATTAACTTTTTTGCACCTATGCATTTGGTAAACTATATAGCTTAGAACATGCATTTATTAATAACTCCATTGTATAGCTTCGAACATGCATTCATTGATAACTCCATTATATAGCTTAGAACATGCATTTACTGATAACTCCATTATACCGCTTAGAACATGCATTTATTGATAACGCCATTATATAGCTTAGAACATGCATTTATTGATAACGCCATTATATAGCTTAGAACATGCATTTACTGATAACTCCATTATACCGCTTAGAACATGCATTTACTGATAACTCCATTATCCAGCTTAGAACTTGGATTTATTGATAATGCCGTTATATAGCTTAGAACATGCATTTACTGATAACTCCATTATACCGCTTAGAACATGCATTTACTGATAACTCCATTATACCGCTTAGAACATGCATTTACTGATAACTCCATTTTTGTTTTGTTCTAGTCACAGAGCTGAATTGTTTAAAGCAGTGTGGATATATATATATATATATATATATATATATATATATATATGGTATGTGCATTACGATGAGTTATTATCTCTGGCAGACACACGGTTAGTTATGTTCATGGTGTATTGTTTTAGTTTTCCCATGAAATAGTTTAAAAAGAAAAAAAATACATCAACATTATCTATACGGATTTATTAATACTTATATTGAGCAAATGCTATGACTAGATGAATGAACCACACATGTACATAAATGTCTGTGTGAACAAGTTAGAAGACACATATCGCACAATCAGGGACTCATTTTAAGAGATGAATGGCAGTCTCACAAATGGATGTAGATTGTTATCATGCGGGGAGTTTATCTGTTAGCGAGAGAGAATAATGTCTATTTAATGGCTATTGAAAAAGTAAAAATTCTACATATTTAAAGCATTCAGCTCTAAGACTACTCATTATAGAATCACAGAATGATACACAATACAGAAGGAAATGTATTGTCTGTGTTCTTTCTGTACATCTGTAGCTAAGTGTGGATAGGACATAAATTACCACCATGAGACACCATGATTCTCATATAAACATGACATTTCAAAAAGGGTTATAATTATCCTGTCACTCTTTCAGAAAACTGCATTTTTATATCCAGTGATGTTACAGGTAAAACCATTGAGTTTGAAATGACTATCTTAATCTTTTTGTTGCAGATATTTGCAAGAAATGTATTTTTGCTGTATATGCTAGAGGGGCCAGTTTAAATAGTTCCAGAAAAACAGACAATTGCCTTCTATTGATACATTTTTATTAAAATATTAACTAGTGTTTTCTATCCATCATTAATAATCCTGATTAATGCCAAGTATTTTTAAGTCCTTATTGAATAGTCCATATATCATATTCACTAACATGTATTCATCCAGTTTGCATTTTTAAATGTTTGGCCTTTTTATGCAGAACTATCATGAACATGCATTCCATATAATATTCTACTTTATACAAATTGTATTGTAACCACAGAGCAGCTAAACACACACAGACACTTTTTAAATAATTATAAAATAACAATTAATATTCAGTCCCATAAAACAATTAGCACATTAAATACCAAACTGATACAACATATATATATATATATATATATATATATATATATATATATATATATATATATATTAAGTATTTCAAACCAAATTATTCATAATTCTTCACCTATTTTTTATTCAAGGCCATAAAATGTTAATTTACATACAAAACTACAATACAATATGTTTGATTTTTCATTCCACACATAACTATAGTAATGTGTTTTTACTTCTTTTCTATTGTTAACATATTTGAAAAAGTTCTTGTGAAAATCTTTTTTTGTCCTGTTTTTTTTCCAAATATATATATTTTTAATACAATATTCCACTGAAAGGTGGCCTCCATATTGTCCACACTTGACTGAGGCCTAATGTGAAAGGTCAACAGATAGACTTGATTTTTTTTTTGAGACTGAACTTTGAAGGGTAATCTGTCAAGAAGCTTAAACTGTGGAACAAGATCCTGTAATAGATCAACCCCTATGGATAAAGGCAACATGTGAGGTATTAGGAAAAGACTAGAAAACAGTTCATGCAAGTGAAGGGGAACAGATGTAATTACTAACTTTCCCTCCAGTCATGCAACTGATCATGGTCATATATAACACACAGTTTATGAAAGAAACAAAAAAACAGATGATCTATTGCATTGTAAACATTGGGAATGTTTCTTCAAGAAGAATAGAAATGTGTTGTATTATATAGCATTAAAATGCATTTATTTAACATTCTCATCTCATTCAAGTGGCTTGTGACTATAACTCTTTTTCAGGCACAGATCTACAAGTATAGAGTATATAACAATGGGTGTTATTTTTTAAAATATCAGTGAAATTAACAATTGGTGATCAGGGGGGCAAGGGGCAGATAAATATGACATGCAAATATAATGAAGCAAAGTGAATATTATTTGGGTTATTCTTATTTTTACTTATTATTTTTGTGTTACAATTATATTTCATTTTTAGTCCCCATTTTGTATTACCAACTTAACAGTTAAATCATTACTCACCACAACTACCATTTATGTTAGCATTCACATCACCCCCCTTATTAACTCTTTAAATGAAGTAAATATAGGACGAGAAATACTTTGCTCAGTTTCCCTTCCCTAGAGTCAAAGGTTAATTACTTCCCATGACATCTGCTGTTATAATTTACTCAATGATCTGTTCTAATATTCTCTATATGAAGGAATATAGCATAAACAAGCTCATAAAAACATACATACATACAGATTTATTTTAATCAGTATTACACAAATTCAACAATATACTTTAGTTATTGATTTTGTTTCCAGTTTTCAAACACTGTTAAAAAAAAAGCGTTAAAACATTGACCCTGTCCTGTGATTTAACCCCTTTTTAACTGATCTTTCTATTTTTTTAGAAAGTGTTTTTACCAGAATGAATACAATGAGATTTCTCTTATTTTCAGGAGTCCTTTGGACTGTCATGTTAAATTTGGATGCCATCAATGGTCAAAGAATGGACACACCCAAATATTGATCTTTAACGTTTTTCAATTTATCAGACAAGGCTTTTGACAGTTAAAATAAGTGAGGAGAGCAACCCGATCCCATATTAAAGCTTACCACACTCTCATCCTACTCAGCAAAAATAATGCTGTTCACCCGTGACCCTGATGGATCAAAATACAAAGAGAACATGGTTGCGTGATAGGAACATCCAATCGTGAAGCACGGAGACTGGACCAAGTATTGCCAAGCGGAAAAGCTTTAATTCTTTATTCAAAAACCACAATAGAAATAAAAGCAATAATGTAAGAGTGGCGTCCTCCACCAAGCACAATTGAGGCACACCTTACGCGTTTTGTCGTGCTGGACTTAGTCGTAGGTAACCATGTCTCACAATCCCCCCCATTACAAAATAAACAGGAGGGGGGGGCAGGGAGGCATTTGCCACGCCTCTACCAATTGAAATACACATAGAGTTAAAAACATACATGTGCTGGTGACTTTTGCCTCTATTTATCTGTCAGAATCTCAGACGGGAAGACCGTGGAGAAATGTAGGTGTCATAGTGGTTTCCCCTATACAATTTCAGTGATATCGTAATATATAACATCATAGTATGAACATCTAAATGACATTGCACGTGGTCACAAATAGAATTAAGCTCTTAGCTTAAGTTGCACTGTTGTAATAAAGTACAATACAGAGAGTCGAACAAAATAATCCATCAGTAATTTATTTAGGCTGAAAGTTACCAAATTAAATAAGGAGTCCCTCAGAAATACATCATCTTCTTCCTTCCAATGAGCAGCAACCTCGCCATAAACTACAGATTATAAAGAGCACCAGCTCTTACTAGAGCATGTTATGTTTGACTTTCAGGTAAGGAATCAGTCTATGACCAGATGTCTGTTACTCTGTTACACAGTGTTGTGGAATGTATTGCAAGCACATCTATACAATATAAACTACAGTGTGCATATAAAGAAAACACATGTGCCTATGTGAGGCAGCAGAGAACCCACTTTACATATGAGAATGCCATTAACAATCTATTATTGTAAATGAGAAATGGATCTTTGATTGGGGGGTATTTGATACATAAGTTCAGTGTACTGTTTATATTATAAATATTAAAGGGCAGGATATGTGCAGAAGTTGCAAGGTCTTAACGAGGCATTGGCTAGGTGCCCATACACCAGGGTCCGTGGCAAGGTCTGTGAAGATCCATACATCATTATACTGTGCATCCCACAATTAAATAAATATCCACCATGAATAAAGGTGACTGGTATTTACCTTTTAACTTATTAGCGAGATAATAAAAGCCATCTACCTATGCAACTGCTATTGTCTTCAAAAAGAGCTCCCTCTTCTGGTGCATTCTGTTTGACAGCAGAGTGAGCTTCCAGGCTAAACCCCTTATAACACATGTGAGGCAGCTGCACTCTAACGGCAGCTGAGAGCACTGTTAAGTATCACTATATACTGCATGGTTCAAAATCAAGACAAACATCATTTTTATGATGATTGTGGAATCCTATGCACGTCAACTTCTATGGTGGAGAAAACCAAAGTTGTTTATGATACAACATAATGATATCGCAGATGCACAAATAATGATGTTATTATTACCTAGAATGAAAGGGAAAGAAGAAAAATAAGTTTTTATTAAATAGTCAACACCATTAATGCTTTGCTGTGCTAAATCCTACAAATACAGCACTGTGTTTCCTATTCCTACATACACATGTACACTATTTATGATTTCACATGAAGCTATGAGTGTAATATTAAGTACAGCTAAAGTAATTCATATAATTGGGTTTAAAGTAATTTTCTTAGCTCCAGATCCATTTATGCAGTTAAACTGAGGCTCATTTTTTCCCAGTCACAAATGTTACAATAATAATGCCAACACTATTATTTCTCTATCCATAAGTTAAGAATTATGACTGTTCCATAAATTGCTAACGTGCTTAGAAGATGTAGCCCCAGCTGCACTGCATATGAGTTCAGGCCCCTGCCCAAGCCTCATGTTTCACAATGACCTCAGTTTCCTGTGCCGAATGGGAACCAATGCAAGCGAGCACTTGTAAAACTGTTTCTGAAGAGTGGAGTTATGAAGAGGTGCTGCAGTGTCAAACATCTGCTTCATCCATTACACTCAAATAGCAGCAGTGAACGTACAGTAGGGCAAGAAGCATCAATAAATTAAAATCCTCCTGTGACCACGCTTTCCTAGTTTATTTGAGCTGACTTATTCTTGTGCCAATTCCAGTTCCAAAAAATATCAGGCTTAATAAAATTAAAGCTAGCTTTTCTAAATCAACAAAGGGTGCTTTCTTAAGTAATCATTTTATAGTTGTAGATGTACAGGAGAGACTCATTAATTGATAGTTTAACATTCAATTCATCCATATTTAAATGCTATGTTTTCACATTGAGTTTAAATATGTTTCATTGGAGACGCTATGTATTTTCACTTGTTCTCGTTCGAGATAAGAAAGGAGACAAGCCAAAGCCATGACAAGCTGCTTTGTCTCACAGCTTTCTCTGGTGAAATCTATACATTTTGCAACTGGCATAATTTAGTTTTCCCTCAAAATAGTGATTACTCACTTTCTAATTAGAATCCTGCTCTGGCTCCCTACCAAGTTAAAGGTTTTTTACAAACTTGTGCATCTTGCTATTAAGACTTCAATTCTCGTATGTAATTATCATATACCCTATGTTCAAGGCTGTGATAAGCTAGGGCATTTGACAAGTATAAAACATATGTTTTATTAACGTTTAACTTCTGGACTTGTGACTTTTTCAACTCTATATATTTGGAATTTCTCAATGCCTTGCTTTGTTTATGGCTACTTCTAGCACTCATTTATAAATTCCAAAATACCCTGCCGCTGACATAGGACTCCATGGTTTATAGGTTGGGTGGAGGAATGGTAGCATTGCTGTACATGCACAATATCTGCACTTGCACTTGACAAGCTTTCATTGATTGCCTTTCAAGTACTAGAAGAGAAAACTTTAAAGGAACAGTCTAGTCCCCAAAATCACTTTGGTACAAGTCGAAGATTATTGCTTGTATAGTACACAAGCGTTTCCAGTGTGATTTGATGCAGACATTCTGCATAAATCACATTTTTAATATTTGTCTCAAGCTTTTCCCCAGTGATTAATCTATATGTTTACTGTTTCTATTTGTTTACTTTAGTCACTTCCTGAGCTGCTGGAATAGAATACATTGTGTGGACTGAAATAGACTTGGTCTTGTACACAGTAGGATCTCTTAACAGTGCTGAAAGGGTCTCATGACATCAATAGAGAGACAGGAAATTCCATTCATTTGAATATAATTACTGCCATTGGTTCCAGCAGCAAAAAAAAGGAAATTTACTTTTTACTCAGCTAGTGTGGTAGTCCTGTTTTTTTGCAAACCGCTGTAATTTCACACTTTCATCTTGCTGTAAGTATTTTATATTGTAAGTAATGCAAAATGTATTTGAAAGCACATTAATATGCGTTATCATTTGGAACATGCATTTTGGGCACCAGACAGTCCCTTTAAGGTCTGATCTTAACAAGATCAGACCTAAACAAAGTGAAATAGCACTTCATTACGAGTGAATTTAACTATACATTGTGCAGTGACAAACCTGGTGAATACCTCCTACAAGAAGAATAGAGTTGGCCCTGCATAATGCAACAATGCAGTCCAACACTATTGTTCTTGTAAGATGTATTCACCAGTTTTTTCATTGCACAATGCTTAGTTAAGTTGATCTTACCTGCACTTCACTTTTAGTCAATATCGCCCAAGGTTTTCCATCAAACATGCATAATAATGTTATTGACCTGTTTTCTTATTTGTTGTGAGGTGGGGTTTTTCACCATTTACCATAACATTTGCCCAAGCACCGTGCCTAGGAACATATTTTTCGGTGAAAAAAATCTGATTTTTTTTTCACACAAAAAACCCCACAAATACTAAATTTGATAACTTCAAACTAGGAATCTAGTTAGGTGTGCTGCCAATGAAACTTTTTTGTTGTTGTTGCAAGTAAGATGGCATTATGAAGAAGAGTTAAAACAGCTTACATAGTGACTTAAGGTTTCATTTAACAGAGTGTAATAAGATAAATATTTGACACTTTAGAATCCCCATGCTTGTTTACTCATTTGTAGAATGAAAAGTCTGCTTTCAAATGATATCAGTTTTCTAGGATTATTGTATTTGTTTGGTTGCATCAATAAGAATCAAATGCATTTTATACAGAGAACAATACATATTTTCAGAAAAGATATGTGTGTTTGTTTGGAAGCATTAGAAACGTTGTATATTATTAAACAGACCTAAACCCAAGCTAAAAGAGGAAACACTTTTTTTTTAAATTACTGATTTATAAAACATGTCTAACTTTATGGACTATCTGATACCTCCATTGGACAAAGGACAAGAAGAGAGTACATGCACAGAACAGATAAATGAAACAATGTAGGATAAAGAGAGTTAAAAAAAAAAAAAGGACAAAACATAATGACATTTTTGGAAATGTCTAGATTTATGGAACAGCTAAATATGTACATATTTATACTGATGGACATTATAAACTGAAAGTTTTACTGTGTTTCCATACAATGTAATGTTTTAAAAGAAGAGGTGTCATGACAGACTTTAATCAACAAATGGATTGTTTGTATGTCAAGATGTTTAAATCGAATATAATCAAGCTTATTTTAAAATTATTAGAAACCTAGGGAGAATCTTTGAAATGCATGATTAGTGCATACCATTAATTATTCTTTAACTTCTGTCAGCTACAATCCCGTTGAAACATACATAGCTTTTTACTGTTAGTTGGGCATGTGGCTGCAATTGTGGCACAGGCTTGTGTTATCAGCAACATGCCTGTCGAAAATGTGCAAGATTCACTTTGTGTCACATTAGAGGCACATGTGATAGATGGTCAAATGGTAGATACATAAAAAAGTACAGTGAGTTCTGTACTATAAACCGAAGGTCGTTCGGTTTATAGACTTTCGGTTAATTGAATAGCATAGAATTACATGTATTCTATAAACCGAAAGTCTATGAACCGAACGACATTCGGTTTATAGACTTTCGGTTTATAGAATACATGTAATGCTATTGGCTATTCTATAAACCGAAATAGAGTCCCCATTCATACGAATACGTCAATTGACCTATTCTTTCGGTTTAAAGACTTTCGGTTTATAGTTGAACCTCGAACTCCAACACGGACATACAGTGAAATGTTCAGGTTCGTGTCACGGACACCGTAATGTCCGGTATGAACCCGAATAGTGCGGTCCGGGTCCGCTCAACACTACTCCTAACCTTTAACTTGCCCTGGTAACCTTGATTATTTCAGGGGCCAGGGAATTTTTTTTAATCCCTTAAGGACTGACATTGTGGCCATTCTGGACAATGGCTGTTTAACATTTCTGCTGTGTTTGGGTTTAGTTGTCATTTTCCTCTTTATCGTTTAATGTACCCACATATATTATATGCTTTTTTTTTATTAAACCCCCCCCCCCCCAATTTTTTTTGAGTAGCCACATTTCAGAAAATTGTGAAATTTAGCTACTTTTACCAAAAATCCTGCTCTGCATGTACTTTAAAACAATATTTTAATATATATTTTAAAACAATAAAATAAATATTTTTTTCTTTTATTATGCAAATCTGCAATTAAACAGAACAGGTTTCCAATATAAGACCCAATACTATTTTTAATTGTACAAACTTACATTATAGCAGCACATTTTCCTCAGTTGAGGTTTTTTTTTCTTCCCCTGAATTAGTGTAGTAAATTGCATGTAATCCTTAATTCATGTGGCATGGTTAAAAGGTTTCACTTGAGGTTTTATTCAATTCTCTAATGTATTACAACTAAAATAAATGTGATTTTACAAGGACCAGTGTAATAACATAATGATATAGCCCCCCAAAAAAACCCTTTGAATAACTTAATTTATATGTGTTTTATTATTCTCTAGATAAAAGGCTTCTCAATATAAAATGAATGCTGAGTTCAAACTTTTGAAATATTCACATATTTACATCAATTTTTAAAAGGTTTTATAACTAATGAACTTGGATTTCTTGTGGCATGGCATAAAATCCATTTATACAGTTTTTAATTAAGAATGCAGTGTATGCAATTAAAATTAAAAGTACAGACTTCATATGATGTCCTATGAGAACCTCAGTCCAAAAAATTATGTTAATGCGTTATGTCTTAAAAGCTTCCTTAGCATCTTAGAACACATCATGAGTACTTATTTTGACTTGGAATAAGCTATATTTAAAAATAATATTTGATTTTTCACATGCATTAGTCATTTTACTTTTCTAATGAATTATTTAAAATCTTAACTTGGTTTAGTGTGTTGTGACAATCCATGGCATTCAAACATTGAACACAAAATGGTTAATCAATGAGCACCTTGTTTGGCAATCAGTGACCAAACACCACACTGCATTGCTAATTAGCATTTTAATATTTAAGATAAAAAAGAATATCGCAGTGCATACTAATGTATCCTGTAATTCATTTCACAGGGTGAATACTCAAATAAAAAAATAAAAAGTTTGGTGGAATCTCCAAAATGCGAGCTATTTGATAAAAATGACAACTGAACTGGAAACATCAGGTAATAATGTAATTAATGTTGGCATTTTCTACAGCTTGCCTGTGTTTCCATACAACCTATTGATGCCTGGTTAATACAGTTCACCTAACATATTGTTTTTAGTAAAAATAATAGTTCCCAAAGTGTTTTCCATTGATAGGCTGTTAATATTAAACCTTAACTTTTCTTAATGAATTATAGACTTCAGTTACACAATTTGGAACCATAATGTGGCACAGTTAGAAGAAATGAGGATCCGTAATCCAGCACTTTGATGCATTTCTCATTCCCAATGGTATTTTATCATTGAGAGTTACTTTAATCTCATCAGTAGGTTTACATTTTTCATCATTTCACAATTACATGTTGAGTGTTTCTTATCTGAAATGCTTGGGAATGGCCGCATTTCGGACAATGGATATTTTCGGTTAAGGAATCATTTCAGCAGCGTCAGCCATATAAATGTTCTACATTACCTAAATCTAATGTGAGTAGCTTACCCACATTGTATTTAGGTAATGTAGATCATTTAGAGGAGTGGAGCTGGTGAAATGACCTGTTAGACGGTGATGACCCGTCGGCGCATAGTAGTCCCTCCATCTCATTGCACCACTCTAGGAACTAAATTTTCCATGAGCCCTTGCTTACAATGTATGGCGCCTAGGAGGGTGAAGCAAAGGAGTTTCATAACTGGGGCACCAGGAAGGTGAGTATCTGAACTCATTCAGATTTTAGGTCACTTTGGATCTTCGACTAAGGGATACTCAACCTGTAATATCCGCTGTGCCTCACTTGTAATTTATTACACAATAACATAACAACATTGTAATTGAAATTGAAAAAAAAAAGACTCAACTCCATCGAATTCATTTTTACCTACAATTTCTGACAAAAAAAAAAATCCACATTAAAGCAGTTTCCATTTGTGCTTCAAAAAATGAAAAACATATCTTCACCAACCCATAATGGTCCCCAATCATCAGTTCCCTCATTTCCATGGACTTTGACAGCTTAAGCAGTTACTAAGTCCGTTGGATCTCTAGTACAGGTATCCACTACTCTTTCTGTAAAATATAATTTGATGTAAATTTCCCTTAACTGTCCTTTGTTCAACTGAGGGGGCTATTCACTAAAAGGTGAGTTGCAGGTGAATTGAGGTAAGATGAGGGGAGTTGAGGTGAGATGAAAATGTTGTCTCACCGTTTTAACTATACATCGTGCAGGGACAAAGCTAGTAAATCAGGTGTGAGAATAAGTATCAAGCATTATCTAATTTACAAAAACATGCAAAATTTAGAAAAGGTATTGCCAAGATAAAATTTTCCTCTGCATTCACATTTATTATCTTATTGTAAGGTTAAGGATTTGAATTTGGTGATGGATAAAGTTAACCCCTTTGTGACCAGACTGTTTTGAAAATGTACCCTTTGTGAAAATGGTTTTAATACTTCTGTGGTGTTTGTGTTTAGCTGTAATTTTCCTCTCTTTCTCATTAATTGTACCAACCGAAATTATGTGTGTGTGTGTATGTATATATATTTATAAATAAATATATTTGGCAAAATAAGGCTTTTTTTAGATACCATAATTTTGATCATATCATATAATTTCACATACAAAAAAATAACAAATATGATCTACATCTTCAAACAGTACTAAAAAAAGCTTGCTTAATAGATTCTAATATTATATTTGCGTTTAGAAATGTTTTCTTAATGTTTTTCTGCTGATTTTTACAAGTTGAATGAGAATAACTGGATGTAGTGCATTGTTATTCTGCTAAAGAAATCTCCTACAGTAAAATTTTACCCTAACAATAACCCTAAACTTAACTAAACTCTAATAATAACCATAGATATAAGGCTAACTTAGGCTCTAGAGGCAGTCTCACAACAACAACATAGCAACCAAAGTGATCACTGATCAGTTCATGCTGCCTTCCAATATGATGCCTGTGATCGCTCCGGGGAGCAATGACAGAGCCCTGGGTGACTTTTTTGTGTCGTTGGATACCTCAATATCTTTGATAACTTCCTATGCTTGTTTCACTACAGGACATACCAGAAATGTCCTCTGTCATTACTGACAGATTTTGTGTGACATACCTGGTACAGTTATTGTCATAAAGGGCTTAAACTGGGATTATTGGATGTCTGGGCTGTCTTTCAAATAATATTGTCACAGGACTTTGACATTCATGCCCAATATTATCATTGTGGAAACACTGCTTGGTCACAGAAGCAGTAGCTATAGGATCAGCAGTGCATCTTCCACAAGGCAAACAAGGCACTCGCCTAGGGTGGCACTTTGCCAGAGGGAGGCACTTTGCCAGAGCACACTTCTGGTGCTTCAAACATATCTGCTCCCTCCCCCACCATTCAGCAACCTTTAGCTCCTTCCAATTAATGGGGGTGATGAGGGCATGTTATGGGGGTGATGGGGCATTTAGTGTGTATATATACTGGCATGACTCATATAGTCATATATGCCATGTATTTCTTGTTTAGCTATTATCTCCACAAGACCCAACAAATGTTTATGCAATGAAAAGTAAAAACGAAGCACACATGTTTTCTAAATAAAAAGCTTACACAAGTTGTTGGTCACATATGAAAACATCCTCTTCATAGTTAAACTTTGACCACCATTGTGAGAAATGTTCAGTATTTTCTGACATTAAATAAAACTGTAATAACAGTTACTGTTTCAATTTCTGATGTGTTCTGCAAACTGGGACAACTATCAAATATGGAATGATGTTTCCTCCATCGAATACAAGCCAGAACAAACATTCCTGATCTACTACATTAGTTATATATCTGTAGAAAAAGGAAAGCACTAAAATACAATCTCATACAGCTAAAGAATACTGTGCATGAGTATATATTTTTAGCAAATTGGGAATATAATTAAAATGTTTTATTTTTTCTTCAACATATTGATGCAAACTCATTTGTCAAAAATGATGGAACTTCTCATGAAGACTTTTCCCATGCTATTTTCATTTTTCCCTGCCAAGAGTGATGTCGCAATTCTTGGCAAGGGATTATACTAAATTGTATAAGATAACAGAAAGCCAGATTTAAAAAAAAATGAAAAACAGATTGCAGTCATTTAAAACAAAGTTTAATATCTTGGGTAGGTATGCCTATGGAGGCTTCTATAACAAGTAGATTTATCAGACAAGGATAGCAATCAGGGGTGGGCTGGACAAAAGAACAATGTAATATACTGTATATGTGGACTTTGTGCCAGCTTTTGAGTTGAAAAATTGGCCTTCTTGCTGTATTAGTTTTATCTTTCAAAAGCTTGAGGTGAAGCTAAAATGGCAAGCAAAAGTAGCACATCATATAAACCTCAAGTGTATATGTATGAATATAAATGGCTGCCGACTTGTTTAGGATATGTACATACGTTCAGTGATGCTCTACTGACTGAATTATATAGCAAATAAGAAATAATGTATACAGCAAAGGAAAAATGAACCGTAATGAAAATTAAAATATGGGGTAAATACAGAGGTGGGTTGACTACTTCAATGTGGGATGTATGGCTCTCGTGAATTAAAGTGATCAGTGAATCTAACAATATCACATAAAACTGAGAATAATAAAACTACTTTTGAAGGAGTAAGATAATGGTATTCTCATGGGTGTGTGACTCTAAATCATTGCTAAATAACAATTACATTGTTCATATTCTGTAACAATTAAATCCATTCACTTGAACAGAGAGTAAGATGAATGGGCAAAAAATGAGAACTATTTATGTTACGTAATATAAAAGCAAAGAATTAATTCATATCAGTGATAATATCTAATCCTCAAGTTGAGTCTTAAGTCCAAAACAAGGGGAAGTATAAAATATAATAATAAAAATGTCCTACGTAGATTATAAATTCTAAATCTCTGACTGCTAAAAAAGAATATAATCTCTAAGAATTAGTGAATTACTGGTTATTAAATTAGAGTTCAGATCCTAGATTATATATAAAACAATAGCGTTTGTAATAAATAAATTAATCAGGGAAAAAAGAAAGAGGATGACGAACAGGGGCGTTGCTAGGTCTTCGGATGATCTGGGGCTAGAGCCCAGATGAGCTCAGTCACACACAGGGGCGTACCTAGAGCATTTGGCACCCGGGGCGGACCCTGAGTGTTGCACCCCCCCCCCATAATAAAAATGTAAGTAAACACCCACAAATTTTTCAGTGTTTGAAAATTGTACAATTATAGATACCAGGAATATTGTGCCACTCAGAACCCAGTAATATTGTGCCAGTCAGATACCAGTAATATTGTGCCTTTCAGATACCAGTAATATTGTGCCAGTCAGATACCAGGAATAGTGTTCCATTCAGAGCCCAGTAATATTGTGCCAGTAAGATACCAGTAATATTGTGCCACTCAGAGCCCAGTAATATTGTGCCAGTCAGATACCAGGAATATTGTGTCATTCAGAGCCCAGTAATAGTGTGCCAGTCAGATGCCTGTAATATTTTGCCAGTCAGAGCCCAGTAATAGTGTGCCAGTCAGAACCCAGTAATATTGTGCCACTCAGAACCCAGTAATATTGTGCCACTCAGAACCCAGGAATATTGTGCCACTCAGAACCCAGGAATATTGTGCCAATCATAGCCCAGTAATATTGTGCCAATCATAGCCCAGTAATATTGTGCCACTCAGAACCCAGGAATATTGTGCCACTCAGAACCCAGGAATATTGTGCCAATCATAGCCCAGTAATATTGTGCCACTCAGAACCCAGTAATATTGTGCCACTCAGAGCCCAGGAATATTGTACCATTCAGAGCCCAGTAATATTGTGCCACTCAGAACCCAGTAATATTGTGGCAATCATAGCCCAGTAATATTGTGCCAATCATAGCCCATGAATATTGTGCCACTCAGAACCCAGTAATATTGTGCCAATCATAGCCCAAGAATATTGTGCCACTCAGAACCCAGTAATATTGTGCCAATCATAGCCCAAGAATATTGTGCCACTCAGAACCCAGTAATATTGTGCCAATCATAGCCCTAGAATATTGTGCCAATCATAGCCCAAGAATATTGTGCCACTCAGAACCCAGTAATATTGTGCCAATCATAGCCCAAGAATATTGTGCCACTCAGAACCCAGTAATATTGTGCCAATCATAGCCCAAGAATATTGTGCCACTCAGAACCCAGTAATATTGTGCCAATCATAGCCCAGTAATATTGTGCCAATCAGAACCCAGTAATATTGTGCCAATCATAGCCCAGTAATATTGTGTCACTCAGAGCCCAGTAATATTGTGCCACTCAGAACCCAGTAATATTGTGCCAATCATAGCCCAAGAATATTGTGCCACTCAGAACCCAGTAATATTGTGCCAATCATAGCCCAGTAATATTGTGCCACTCAGAACCCAGTAATATTGTGCCAATCATAGCCCAAGAATATTGTGCCACTCAGAACCCAGTAATACCCACACACACCTAGACACCCTGACACACACACACACACCTAGACACCCATACACAGTCACACTTTTTTCTTTTTTACTTACCTTACACTTGGTCCGTCATCCAGGACCTTCTGCCGGATGTCCGTCCACCTGACATCCGGCAAGCAGCTGACACAGCGCAACGGGGGCGGAGCTTGCCCCCGTCGCGCTGTGATCTCTATGGCCAGGAGGAGAGGCTAGGGAGCGAGCTCCCTATAGCAGCCTCTCCTCCCGATCGGCCCTCACCCCCACGTGAGGTTAATCCTCCGATTCTGGGACTATGTCCCAGACGGAGGAAAGCTCACCGGGGGATTTTCTTTTTTTTTTTTTTATATTTATAGCCCTGGAGTCTCGGGGCTAAAGAATACTTTAGCCCCAGAGTCTCCATTCGGGGCTATGAAGGGGGGACTCGGGGCTATAGCCCCAGTAGCCCACCCCTAGCGACGCCTCTGATGACGAAGAAGAAGAAGACAAAGAAGAAGAAGTAGAAGAAGAAGAAGAAGAAGAAGAAGAAGAAGAAAAAAGTATGACTGTTGAAGTATGAATTCAATAATTGCCAAAAGTACACTAACAGAATGTATAGAGGATCCATAATCCAATATCCTCTTTTATTGGTGTACAAAACGAAGAATATAAATAAGAAAAGACTTACTGGAAAAGGAATTGAACTTTAAGCTATGTTTCATTAAAATAACAAGTATAATTATTGTACATTCTTATGGACAACTCGTAAAATCTAATGAAGAAGATGGTACCACTTTTCCAATAGTAATAGCTTCAAAAAGGCCTATTTATCAACACCATTCCTAACCTAAATTTTTAAATGGCTAACAAAACCTAAAAAGAGTAAATAACCTTCCATCTCTAAAACTTTGTTGGTGTAGCCTAGACAACCATCTTCCTCAGACAAATTTTTGGCTGGTACCAGTAGGTTGGATATCAGGCTCCAGCACCTTCTACTGCTCAGCAGCAGTTCTCCCACCTGTAGTACCTACCTCTGGAGCTTAATCTTCCTGGTAGAAGGCAATGCTATCGCGGACTAGGTCGCATCCCCAGCCTCGAGTAGTGCAGGCTTCGCACATAGCGCACCCGTTCTACATCTGGTGGGGTCATGTCTTAGCACTCGGGGGAGTGGTAGAAACAGAGCATAAGGAGGTAAGTAGGCAATGCCTATTAGGCACACTTTCCATTCAGTGCTGCAGAGAGGGGAGATACCAGATGCTGGAGGGAGGGGTTATGGTCCTGACTCTCTATTTAAAACCTGCTCCCCTTTCATTCCATGCTTGTTAAGTCTGAAACTAGTACCCGTCTTACTACCTGTGTTACCTGCATCTTGCTGTTGGACTACCCGACTTTGACCCTATGGATTCCCTTTGACTACACTGCTATCTCCTAACCAAACCTTGGCTTACTTCTCCTCGCTTACTTCTCCCTATCTTCCAACCCTGACCATTTGGTCTTCCATTTTACTCCGCTGTTCCCTTTCCCTCCAGTTGTGATGCCTGGTGTATCCTATATCCTTTTGGAGCTTCCCTGGGCTACACTCCCACTTGTTAAGCCTGACATTGAAATAGAAATCATCAATGTCAGGTATACTCCATAGCTTGGGTTTCCACACAGACTCCATAGACATACACTTGTGTGAAAGCAGAGTCCCTTGCTGTCTCCATCTTCACATTCTTTCTCTCCCCTGGATCTGAGGAAGAGAAGCAGCAATAAAAGGCCAGTGGAGACTGGGTAAAAATGCATTTGAGCCCAACCACGGCTCTATTTCTATCTTCCTAGCTCTGTGTCTTGTCTGTTTTTCTATATCTGTGGCTTATCTGTCTTGCCTGTCCATCTGTGTCTATCTCTGTCTGATGATAATGGATGGGCTCATGAAGTTCCAGCATGGGCCACTAAATGGTTTTCCCCTACCAGGCCAAAAGTTGCCAGCCCTGCCCTGCAGAAGAAGATATACTATAACCATATGTGCCTTGGTTTGCTTGAAGTGAATTATAAAGCAAGAAGAAAAAAAAGACAAAGCCCCCCCCCCCCCCCCCCCCCTTGGAAAAAAGACAAAACCAAAAGGGGAGGTAGAGCATTTTTATTTCTGGATGTTAATCAAACTCAATATATTGTGTTTTTAGCCATATAATGTCTTTATATCAGACACCGTGCAGGACTAAAATCTCCTTTAATGTTTTCTTCAGGAATTGTAATATCATCAAATTTGTTCCATGGATTAGTTTAATTAAACATTTGTCCTAATATTTCCCTCTCATTTAAATAATTATTTGATTTGTGTGTTCTTCCTTATCAAAACCTATTTCAGTGACTGATTTCCATACATTTGGCAAAACAATGGGCACTGGCATCTCTTCTGGTCAGCAGCAGCAGTAGCACCAACAATTCTGGCAAGTCATTTAAAACATTAAGTATGCACATGGTGGATCAGCCAAGACAGTTGGCTCACAAGCAGTTAGAACACTCTATACCAGCACATGACAGCCGGCCACAAGCTGTTCCTCTAGGGGTCTGGCACTGGATTCTGGGATAAGGATCATAGTATCATGAGCTGCCTCCTGAGGCTCAGGTTGGGAGTTCCAATCCATTAGGATGCTGAGGATTCAAAATATAGAATTAAACTGAACTTGGAAGGAGCGACAACAGGTGACTCATATTCACGAGCTTCATTAATGAAAGCATAACTTAATTCTCAAAGTACCTAAAAAAAAACAACGTATATATTGTAATTGTTTTAAACTTGGCCATCAGTTGGTACAACCTTTTCCCAGTAATGTGCAATCCTTCACCATTACAGAATCACTCCACTAAAATAATATTCTCTGCAGCCATATTTATATATTAGACAACCACTATTCACTCTAATAGAAATGGCAAGGCCAGAACGTTTGTATAATGAGCTGTTGACGACACTGTACAGTGAATAGTAAACAATACTAAAATAACTAAATAAACCAACACACCTAAGGCAAACTTGTAGGCATTGTTCAGGTTAAAAGTAATAACCAGAAGGCAACAAACATTATTCGTTCTATTGATAAAAAAAAGTAGCATTAACCGTTAAAAAGTAGACTGGCGAAACAAAGAAACATGATTAATTACCATTCCACATATGCCCTGCCTCATCTCCTCCCATTTTCTTCTAAATGAAATTCTTGGTAGCCCGCATTGTCCCACCACAGACGCACAAAGTATTTCATTGAAGCCATCACCAAGTCAGCACTTGCTTGCCTTGTGCCTTCACGACATCAAGCTGCTCCGATTAAGGATGATGATGCACAAACTCTGTGTAACCTTTTGTGCTTTAAAACGAAAACTCTAGTAGGCCTGTGTTTGGTGTCTCTTGGTCTATCAGATGCTATCATAAACTATCTGCCTGACTGGGCATATATAGTTGCATGTTCTTTTCAGGTACCTACCTTTGATTCACATACCTTCTCTAACTCCAACTGCATATTTGTCTTCTCTACCTGTTTTTACAATTTTTTTTTTTATTTCTATAGTATTGTGACAAGCTACAAAATAAATAAAACAACTTTTACTGTACCTGGGAATGCATTTATTTATTTAATGACATTTAGTGTCGTGACATCAGAATTTCGCGCATGTCACCATCATGGCGGCCGATATAGTGCGTGTTTCTCACGTTTAGTTGGGGAACATGCAGCTCATTATTCACAAGTTATATGCTTTATGTTGTAATATGGTAGATCACCTGTGAGAAAGGCATAAAGCTGAGAATGTTGGGGATTCTCTCATAGTATTTCAACTTTTTAGTTACTGTGCCTCTTTATCCATGCTGTGGATGTTAGATTTATATCTTGTTTGATGCCTGCATTATTTGTAAGTATAGATATTTTTGTAATAAATAGTGAGAATTTGTTTCATTGGCTATTGCGTGCACCTCCTATCTAAATATTTTGTTATATAACGTATTGCACCAGAAGAACATAGGCTTCCATATCCAGGAACTCTCAATTGAGAAAGATCTCAAAAAATAATTTCATTATATAAAATGTGTCATATTCACATTTAGAGCTTTTAGAATTACCATTTCAAAGCCCTGTGTGAGGAAATAAAATGCATATTCCAATACATTATTGATTACAGTGCAAATTAAAAAAAAATATCTATTTTAAAGCTGTGGACTAGAACCTATTTTCTATTCCAATAAGGAGACATTTTAGAGTAGTAAATGACAAACCTTACATCTGTGTTGTTTATGCCTTGTCTATAAATTGATGGGATTCAACAATGTATTAATACACAATAAATGTTCAAAAGGAAAAAAATATTTAATGCTTGCCAACAGAAACAGTGTAGATCAGAATTTATTTTTTATTTTTTGCATTTAATTAAAAAAAACTAAAAAAACTTGAGCAGTATAATGCCCATTGTTTGTTTATCTCAAAACAAACAGCTAATACGTATCGTCTTCATTTTTGCTTCCCTATGCTAAATGCCAGGGTATAGTAGGGGGGGGGGGGGGGGGAATCTTTGGGAATGTACTGCTATCACAAATACAGATTTCCCTGTGGGTTCTCTAATACTTTACAGACAAATGTTAAAGATTTATTGCACATGAACATCAAACATGGTTTTACTACAGTTCTCATTTGGATCAAATTGACACATTTTACATTCATTTGAGCCTAATGAGATTCTTTCACTACACATTATATTCGAAGTGACCCCGTGCATTAAATTTGTGGCATGGAACAAACTCGGAGATATAACAAAATTCTCTTTCTTACCAAGTTTTCAAAAGACAAAAAATAAGTTTTTCGTAAGTTTTGAACATAAAGAGCATTTAAAAGACCGTTAGCCAAATATATTACATTTAATGTCAATTCAAACAATACTTAAAGTATTATGTTTAGAATGTAAATAATTTAAGGCATAGAATGCTTTAAAAACATATTAAAAATATATATTTTATTTTATGTAACTACCACCCTGTTTTAATTTCTTTGTAGTATTTACTGTGTTGTCGATTTTACATTGGATATTTAAATTTTAGAGCTCACAAAATAAAACAAAATTGTCAATTACATTTTCTATTCCAATAATATAATTGATTTGATCTATTTTTTAATTATTAGATATTTCCCTTTCACTAATTTACTCTTAATCCATCATTTCAATAGTCATTTTATTCTTGTTTTTAATTTAAATTTTTTTTTACATGAGGAAAGATTGTTTTGTTCCTTGTCAACTCCAAAATTGGCTTCATAACATTTTATGTTGAGCAGTACAATTAAAATGTATTTTGTGACCTTGAACAGAGGTGAAATGAAAATGCTAATTAAAATTATTGGTGTTGTTTGAGGTGCTTATCTTGTTTACTGCTAAAGTGTTTTTCTCGTTTGCATAATCTGGGGTAATTTAACTTTCTTTTAAGTCTGGCATTTTGAATATCAAAAAGTTTTATTTTTTTAAGAAAAACGGTAATTTACGTGTAGTTTGCATGTTAAATCTTAATACTTAATCATCACTTTCAACCCTTGTCATGTATTGTGGTAATTTGTCACAACAGGTAGCTTACATCTTGATTAATATTACAAAGGGTGCAACCAATTAAGCTGCCATCAATCTATGAATGTACTACATATTTGTATATATGTATCTATTTCTAGGATATATACATAGCCTATTTATCTATATGCAGCTTGAATACAGATTCTTCTCTTAGAATTATCACCAGCAGTACTGTGAAAAATTCTTAAAACAACTTTCTCAAAATATGTGGTAACAATTGTGTGGTTATATCCAGGGGCGTACCTAATGTATGTGGCAACCCTCTTTTAATTTCCTCTACCCCAGCTGTCTTAGCTTAACTCTTCCCAACTATCTTTCTCTCTTTTCCTCTCTCCCTGCTGTCTCTCTCCCTTTTTTTCTCCCCCTGCTGTCTCTCTGCCTTTCCTCTCCTCCCGATTTCTATCTCTATTTCAGCTACCCAGGCTGTCTGTCTTCACTCCCACTTTTATCTCTCCTTTTCCTCTCCCCCAAATGTCTGTCTATCCCCTAGATGTCTCTATAATCCTCTGTTTTACCTCCTGCTGTTTCTCTCATTCCACTAATTTTCCTACCTATAAAACACTTCAGCTCACACCTCAGCTCAGTTAGTGCTCACACACTGTCCTCGACCAGCACAGTGTACAGGTTATAAAATGAAGGTACTTAGTACTCCAGTATGATGTGACCAATTTAATTCACCAGATCAAACAATGTTTTGACTCTATGGGTATTTTTCCAGCTTAACCAATGGTGCTCTTATGGTAACATAGTAATTTAGGTTGAAAAAAATAAACAAGTCCATCAAGTTCAACCCTTCCACCTATCATTCCAGATCCAAAAGAAGGCAAGCTATTTCGAATTTTGCCTCTTGGGGGAAAAAAAATCCTTCTTGACTCCAAAAGGGCAATCACATTTCCCCTTAGATCAAAAAGCTCTATTATTAATGCTTATCCTATTATTACCCTGTAGCCCTGTATGTTCTGATTTTCTAAAAAAAAAAACATCCAGACCATTTTTAAATGCATCCATTGTAGTTGATAGCACTACCTCTCTTGGCAGTGAGTTCCGTAACTGTATTGTCTTTACCATAAATAATCCCTTCCTTTGCTGTCTATGAAATCTTTGCTCTTCCAGTCTCAGGGGATGATCTCTTGTCCTTTGTACATTTGTTGTTAATGAACAGGTTACTGGGAATCTATTTATATTGGCTCTGCACATAGTTATATAATGTTATCATATGATATTTTTTCTAACGTATATAAATTCTATTTTTTTAGTTTCTATTCATAACTAAGATCCTCCAATCCCCTTATTAATTTTGTAGCCCTCCTTTGCACTTTTTCTAGTTCCATATTATCTGTTTTAAGGACTGGTGCCCAGAATTGTATTGCATATTCAAAGCGAGGTCTTATCATTGACTTGTAAAGAGGCAAGATGATATGTTCCTCCCATGGATCTATACCTCATTTTATACATGCCAATATCTTTTTGGCCCTTGCACGTGCTGACTGGCATTAAGCACTGTTGCTAAGTCTGTTATATACAATTATTCCTAAATCTTTTTCATTAGTAGTTTTTCCCAGGGAAATACCATTTAAAATATTTGTTGCTTTGTTATTGTTTCTCCCATAATGCATAAATTGTATTTGTCTAAACTGAACCACAGTTGCCACTTAATTGCCCATTCTCCCACTCAGTCCAAATCTTCCTGTAAATGACAAACATCAAGATTAGTCTGTATTACCTTACCTAATTTAGTGTTCATCAGTAAATGCCGAGACATGGCTCTCAACACAACTTGGGAGATCATTAATAAACAAATTAAAAAGAAGATGGCATAAAATAGACCCCTAAGGTACTCTGCTCAATACCCTGGTCCAATTTGATGATTTTCCATTTACAACAACCCTCTGCATACTATCTTTTAGCCAATTTTCAATCCAAATACATACATTTGCCCCCAAACCTATTTCTCTCAATTTGTAGAGTAACCTTTTGTGTGGCACTGTATGAAATGCTTTAGCAAAGTCTTAATAGATCACATCAACTGCCACACCTAGATCTATATTTTTTATGACTTCTTCATAGAATGTTATTAAGTTTGTTTGACAAGACCTGTCTTTTACAAAACCATGTCAACTTTTACTTATTATATTCTGATTCAAGATGTATTCTTGAGTGTATACCTTTAGCAATAATGCTTAACTCTCAAGGTGTATACCTTCAGGCCCTGGGGTCTTGTCTATCTTAACAGAGTTTAATTGCTTAAGCACTTTTTCCTGTGCCAGCCATCCCATGTTTGTGGTGACTGTTCCGTAACTTTGGTAGCAGGAGCTCATCCATCGGTTCTTCCTTAGTATAAACAGAAGGGAAAAAAAGTATTTAAGATGTCTGCTTTCTCTCTGTCCTCATTAACGAAATTTCCCATTTGGTAAAACAAGGGCCCAACGTTTTCTGCCTTTAACTTTTTTCCATTTAGATACTCATAAAACATTTCTGGATTTGTTTTTTCTTCTCCTAAGCAATCCTTTTCTCATTTTACAATTTAGCTATTTTAATTGCCTTTTTTGCATGCTTTGTTGGCATCTTTGTACTCAATACACGATAATGCTGATCCCTTGCTTTTATAATGTTAGAATGCCATTTTCTTGTTTTGTATTTCCTGTTTCACATTACCGGTAAGCCACATTGGTTTTGATTTGTATCTTTTGTATTTGTTTCCCAAGGGAAATGTACTTTTGTAATGTGTGCTTAAAGGAATTCCACTTGTCTTCTGTGTTTAGTCCAGAAAACAATCCTTCACGGTCTATGTGTTCAATCAAAGCCCTTAGTCCATAAAAGTTGGCCCTTCTAAAATTAAGTGTTTTGGTGGCGTAGTTACCAATTTGCTTTTTTGTATTTATCTCAAATGAAACCATGTTATGGTCAGTATTCCCCAAATGTTCTCTTACTTGAATGTTTGAGATAAGCTCTTCATTTTTTTGTTATTACTAAATCCAGACAGGCATCCATTCTAGTTGGGGTGTCTACTAATTGTGCCATAAATTTGTTATTAAGAAGGTTCAGAAACTTGCGGTGAGATGAGGGTAAGGAGTGAGGTATGCCACTGGGGAACAAAGTTTCAAGCGGTGCCATTGGCAGGGTGAAGTCCTCACACTTGGAAGCTCTGTGCCAATCTTTTAAACATTTTGATAGAGGATATAAAATGAAGGTACTCAGCACTGCAGTATGATGTGACTGATTTATTGCTCCAGAGTAAACAATGTTTGTCAAGCTTCAATAATACTCAGTATTTTGATAACAGTAGATCATCAACATGATTAATGTTTAATCTTAAAGTGCCAATCCTCTTTACCTTCTTCGTGCAATACTTACCCATTTCCAAAAAAGGGAATCTTTTGGGAGCCTGCTCATAATTTTTGTGTTGATATTAATGCCAGTGGGAGTTTGGAACTCTTCAGCTATGGAATCAGATGAGCATTGGTGACTTTTACACCCCATGCACCTCAGCACTCTGTGACCCTGCTCTGTAATTTTACGTTGTCTTACACATCATGAGTGAGTCGCTGCTATGATAGCCAATCTCAGTGATCAAATCCTGCCTGTGACAAAGTCGACTTTGTCACCTGCATTTAAACATGTCAAAGGTGAAATTCGCCTTTGACATGTAGAGTTTAAACATAATTAGTTTTGGTTTTATTTTCACTTTTAAATCTAGACAGCTGGAGTATTTTTTTCACAAAATACAAATTTCGTAAACATTAAAATTATATTTTGATTGATTTTCTATGTTAAAAGAAAACTTTAACTTAAACTTTTAACTCTTAAATTAATTATTAAAAATACATATAATTATCTGGCACTTCCTTATACAAATTTAAACGTTTGCTATTGCTTATTGACACAAAATATATAAAAACAAAATCAAATTCAAAGTTCTGGAAAGGTAATATATTACTGCTTTCAATGTATTTTATATGCAGGGCTATGGTTTACTAATATTTTGATACTGTATTCAATCGTATATTTCAAATTAACAATATTATGTGTGTAAATGTCTGAAATATATTGTTGTAAGAACAATGTAATCTTCTCCTTCCAGACCTGTTCACATAATTAATATGCTCTTATCCTAATATTCTTGTAACCCTCTTAAAATTCTCCTGGACATATTTTGACATTTCTGCATTTTCATTTACTTCTTAATTTTTTATGTATAATTATAAGGCAATCAGTGGATTTCTAAAATTAGTATGCAACACTAACAAAAAGTCTCCTTAAAATATATTCAGAAATAATTGGAACAAACCATCAGTGAAAAATGTCTAATACTTGGGATGTTAAACTTTTCAAAGTCAACAGCATAATTGGAGGAGGAGGAGGAGGAGGAGGAGAAGGCAAAAGGGGGCACTTGCTTCACCATGGAAATTCAAACAGGCCCAGTGATGCAACAGCAAGGGAGGGAGAAGCAGTAGGCTCTTTAGGGTTGGTCAACTAGACATATGGAGCAGAAAAACAATCTTGCATGTAGGGGAATGCAGCAAAAAAACTTTTACTTAATTCTACACATTGCCTTACTGTCAGGGGGTTACGAATGTTATCTTCCGCTCCCTCTAGCTGATCTCCTTACCATTCACTCTTACTGCTGCTACTTCACATGCATAGAGTCTACTCTGCCTGTGCAGAGATACAGTTTGCATGCTGTAGACACAAGCTAGTTTATTTCAGATATGTTTAGTTAATGCTCCATGATTCTTAGCCAGTCTGAATGAAATGCATTATGGGAAATTGAGTACTCAACAACTGGAGTGCCAAATTATAACTATTATATCATTATTGATTGGAACTTCAGCTGCTGTGGAATGCACATCTCATGATTCTCCATTTGGTTGGTTGAAAATCATGAGCAATGAAATAACAGCACCCGGAGTGCCAAGGGTTAGCTAGAACTGCTACATAATAACCAGTTTTCCTAGTTTTGATTGAATTCCCTTTTTAACCCCTATAACTACTCTTTTTTGTAATGCATCAGAATGTTTGCTGTTCATCAAAGAACCCGACTATACATTAACTTGACTTCAATTCCCATGATGTTGAGCATGCTAGTTGATTATTGCGGGAATAAAAGCTAACTGTTGATGGGGCTGTGAGGGGTGGGAGGCTGCACCTACAGTGCAAACACTTATTCTTGTTGACTGTATATACAATAATATTCAGCAAGCCATGTTGCTAGCTGAACTTGTAATTATAGTTATAGACTGGAGTTGTGGTGGCCTACACTACATTACACACTAATTTTTCTGTTGTTGACTGTAGCGCCCATGATATACAGCCAGACATTACTGGCTAAATACCATAGGAATTATAGACTATGGTAGTTGTTGATACTCTTTACCAACGCAGCTACTGTAAAATGAACTTCTCAAGTTGCACAGGTACATGGTTAGCTACTACTACCATAGTCATATACTTTGTCCTATTAGTGATTAACTTACATTTACCAGCGACCAGGAAACCCCTCTCCTGAGCCAACAAAGGTAGGCAATGCGGAGCAGAGGGCAGCAGGGAGTTTTTGAGTTGGGAGAGGGGACAGATATTTTTGATGATTACAAGCCCTGTAGCACGTAACACAATTAGCCAATTAGCCAATTGTAGAGAGTTTTTTTTTCACTATACAGTTTTTTTATATTGGAATATAGTAAACAATCAAAGTTTTAACTGAAGCTGTGGAGTTGCTGTGCTGTTTATGTACTGTGGTTCCAGTTTCTTTCTATTGCTTGTGTTGCCATTCCCAGAAATCCAAGGCATCTATACAGCATTCCGGTGTCCGAGGGAGGTTTATACCATATACCATATATACAATATACCATGGTAGCTTTGGATACAAGGTGAGGATATTTTTGCCAAAAATCATGTGGCTCCCATGTTCATGTTGTTCATCATTCAGATATTTATCACCCTACATTGAGCCCAAAAATATTAATGAGGACCCTACACGAGGAGCCCACAGATTTAAAATAGCAGCATAGTTTGGAGCAGTATATTTAACACCAACAATGGAGTGATTTGTATGTTAAATAATAAAAACAGCACAGTGTCTGCAATCTTCACATTTATCTGAGTGTTATCAGCCCTAACAAAAGCTGAGATAGGACATAGCCTCATAGCTTCACACAAAGAAACCAGTAGTAAGTAATTCTGGTTTTGTCTTTAACAAAATGTAAGCAAAACCTTGTTTTCTATCCACCTGTACATTTTGCTGCAAAGTTAAAGAGTATATCTGAAACCTGCAATTCTCAACAAAAAAGAAAAAGTTCATTGCTGATTGCTGGATATCAGGACCTCCCAGTGCAAACATTAACTGGTTGAGAGGCACTATGGAATGTAATGAACAAAACAATACTGGGAAAAAAGCCAAAAGCTAAAACACTGGCGCCTGGGACCAAGGGATTTGCTTCCTAGTAATAGGAGCCGAACAAGACCCAGCACTTTTGTTAGACTGGAAATGGCATACTGTGATCCGTAACTCAGCCAGGGGGACTTTACATGGAGAAGAGAGCTGGCACTATGAAACCTCCATTGCCTTTTCATATTTTTTTTTATAAAATAAGCAAGCAAAAGAAAATTAGGAGAACGAGCAATTGCAATAGCTGTGTTGAGCTTTCAAAACGTTGTTTTCGTTTTTTGTTCTATTGTTAGTAGAAGGCATCCATCCACCATCCGAAACCCACTGACGCTTAGATGAAGAATTTGAAAACAGAGTATATTGAAAAGGAAGGGCACCCCAACATCTCAGCATTGACAGGAGGTCTGAGAGAGCTGACAGCTGTAGATTTTTTTTTTTACTGTCGAAGTTTAATTCCCAATAGTAGGGACACTATCCTGATGGTATTAATTCTGTTTAGAAATGTTAAAAAAAGAAAAGGTTATGAGCAGAGGAAGGCACTTGCTTTTTTTTCCTAGAAACAAAGACATACCTCTCTACTTCCCTTGTGTCCTTGGACTGTCATCTCCAACCTTTTGAAACTGTATCTGATTATCTGTGTGACAATTAATCATAATTAAGCAGGCTGGAGATCTGGAGAGGTAAAAAGAAGAAGGTGTCTGTAGATCTGGCTTGCATCCTAAGAAACCTATCATTACTTTTTTTTGGCTGGTAAGATTCAGTGTTTAGAGGTATAAGAAGGGAATTTAACAACAACCAAAAAATCTGTCACAAATGTCCCATTTTCTCCTTTATTTTGGACTCTGTAACAAATATCAAACTGCAAAACACACTTGGATTCATTTCTGTTTCTAAGAGGAAGCAAGCGAACAAATTACCTTACTGATGCCAAGTGATTTGGATCTGTTCTTTTGAACCAGATTTTTCCAATTTACTGCAGGAAAACATTCCATCATTTTATTCTGGACCAGAATTTATCTTTCTACTCGTTACGTTCACCACAAACAAACCAAACAAAATAAAAAATTGGTTTCTAAAGATATGTCTAAAGAGGATTAAAAATTAGGGATCCTTTATGCAAAGACAAATAAGAAAAAAATATATAGTTTTAGTACTCAACACTGTCTTGGACTCAAAAGTTGAAGTACAGTAAATGATATGACATATATAATGTGCATATTTACCAAACACCTTATAAATGTAATACCCACATCTGCATTAACAACATGCCTGAGTGTGTCTGTCAGGGGTTTAGTGTCGCTGGTGCAATAAATGGCCCTCTTATCTGTCTGGCACCACAGTGTCAATGTCTAAAATGACTGCCTTTTGCCTTATTATCCACTTTCTTTTTTGTATAAATGGTTCAAATGATGTCTCGATGCATGTTACTGAGGTTAAAGTGGGTCACAAAAAACACCAAATTGTAGGAAGTAAAGGCTAGTATTAAGACAATTCCAGCAGCCATAATGCTATGCAAGTAGCTTGCTTACTGACAGAATACTAAAATAAAATCTTAAAATGATGAATGAAAAGGATCTGACTTGGAAACATTTTATCCTGAGAGATCAGCAAAAGGTTGTCTTCCAGATCAGTTTACAGACTTTACTAACATCATGTGCCACTTTTACTTGGTCTCCTGTTAGCTTAAATACCTGGCAAACCACATTTACCAACACCTTATTCAGGGATACCCAAAACAGCTAACTTCTAAAGGATCGTCACACAATGGTTAACTCGTCTGTAATGAAAAGCCCCAAGAGACTTGAGGATTGTTTGCTTAAAATTTGCTTTATCAGATTACAGCTGCAGGTGCTGAGAAGAAAAAAATTGCAAGCAACCAGGCCCACCCTCAAATCCCAGATGACTCCCCTACTAACTTTTACTAATTGTATTAAATTATAATCATATGTGAAAACATATATCGAGGAAGGAAAGCCTACACACATTCATAAAAGTTCATAGGTCATTTATGTTTGTTTATTTATTTAATTTGAATAATCCCAATTTCTTACAGTACACATGATTTGAAACTGTAATGGACGTCCGTGTGAGGAAAGGAGAATCTGACAGCGACCTGTAATGGGGTAGTAGATTTTGCTGTTTGATACCTGTTCGTTGCTTGTTCTGAAAGGTACAGCATGTTTCGAGGATGTTATCGAATTATGTGACAGCGCATATAGAAAAGGGATGTAGAAATGGAGAAATTTGGAACTATCAAACTAGTAACCAATATTAGTATCTACATTAAATATTCATGGGCAGGAACACAAAAACAGCAAAGTACGTTTAATAAAATAACATAAAAATATAAAATTATAATTATTATAAGAATTAATAAGATAGAAGCATCCTTCCACATTTCAATTTTTTTTATTCTTACAAATAATATGACTAAGCACAATTGAAGTTACAGAGTTCAACCATGTAAATTTTGGGGTACATTTTTAAACAGAAGCACCCTTTGAATAGCAGCAATTTTTTAAATGACATCCACAGATTGAAAAATCTAATGAGGTTGCTAAAATTTCAAGTAAATAGATAAGGATACCTTGGGATTGTGGAACATTTACGTTACTTAGTCCAGTAGCATTTGATACAATTAAAAATGCGTTGGGGAATTTGAATGCTTTCCACTGAGACAAAACTGTCAATTCCCCAAATTAAATATAACCTTGGGTTTATATATGTGTATATATTTTAAAATTACAATACGATGTTGCATACATTTTATGTTCCTTATAATACATAGAGTGTATTCTCATTTTCAGGTTTATGGTGTGTACAGTATAATTAAAAAATTATATGTTTTGAGGAATTAAAAAGACTTTTATTCTTTTTTATTCTTTTAATTTAAGTTATGAAGCGCAAAGGACTACTATGGACAAAGATATGCCCAAGTTCATACCTCTTTTCCTCTAGGCACGAAACACGTAAGGCTATTATGCTAGTGGTCGTTTATCTGTCATCTTTCCACATGTGATTATGGAGTATTAAAAGTACCTACTTACCTTAAACCGGATTGTGACAGTCTCTCTGAAGCTCTTTCTGCCATCTGTGAATTCTTGTATTCTAATAATCCTAGCTAAATGAACGTAAGCAAATGAATGAGTTGACAATTACCGCTTTATGATCACTTATTTTGTTTATTCACATATTCTTATCCCTAATGGATCCCTTGAACCACATGGAAATCCGAATATTTATTGATATGCTTAGTGATGTGATCTATGTTTTTTATATATGTAGCATGATTCATACAGACTTTTTTTGAGATTGCGTACTGGCTATTTTGTCATGTCTACTGAAATGTATTTATAAAAATGACTAAAAAATGTAATTAAATGAGAAACCTAGCTAAATGGAGGCATCTCTAAAAATCACTGAAATCTACCCAATTTTTCTGTTTTGAAAATGCTGGCAACTCTTCTATTGTTTTCTGCAACAACAAATATATAGTGAAAAAGGAGGTGAATGTGCCAAATGGCCCCGTGCAAATAAAATAATAATGCTTGTACCACAACAATGCTGTCTTCTGAAGAATCCTCCAAATTACTTTAACAATACACAAAAATACGAAAGCAGAATGGCGCAACAGTAGTGAATACGTGGATTAAATATTTTGCAATGAAGAGTGGTAAAATCCTTCGAAATTTAATATGATTCCTTTAAAAAAACACAATAAAAACACAAACATGTGTATGACCAGATATAATAAATATATATGGGCCCCCAATACAAGGAGAACTCACAAAACGGTGGAAAGGATAAGTCAAATAGAGATGGTGGCTGGAATAATATCAGAGTTTGCCTGCACCTCAACGCATTTCGCCGGATACTACATGGCTTCTTGAGGAGGAATTTTGAAAAAAAAATGCAAATATATACACTGTACATGAATATATAAATATATATATATATATACACATATATATAGGTGTGTGTGTGTGTATTCATGAATATATATATATATATATATATATATATATATATATATATATATATATATATATATATATATATATTCATGAATACACACACACACACATATAAATATGTATTTATATATATATATATATATATATATATATATATATTCATGAATACACACACACACACACCTATATATATGTATATATATGATATATATATATATGAATATATGATTCACCTATATATATATATATATATATATATATATATTCATGAATACACACACACACACATATAAATATGTATTTATATATATATATATATATATATATATATATATATATATATATATATTTACACTTTTGAAAGGCCCATGAGTGCCTCTGCTTTTTTGTATTACTACATTTTGGCCAATGGATCGTACCTGAGCCGACGCTACTCATCTGTGCTTTTTGTTGATATATACATATATTTATATACATATATAAATATTACCATTGTTTTTGGTTTAACACATCACTTGAAATAAGCCCCAATATTGCATCCATCGAGAAATATAACACAAACCAATTGCTTTGTTAGCTTATTTATTTAGCTCATACTTTCTTTTCCACATGGGTCTAATTTGTCCAATTTACGATTAAGTTTAAGTAACTTGATTTTTTATTTGTTTAGGACAATTGCCATTTAACAATTACCTTATCCCACTAGGTTTCCTGAGGCAGTGTGGCAGTCACATGGCTTTTATTATAAGACTGCTGAAAAAAAAAACCCAGGCATTAAGTGATTTTCAAAGAGATTTAAAGGGCCAAGTTAACCTGGGTATGTGCTCATAATTATTAAATACGATTTCATGACTGGAACAATCAAGCCTGGCATTGTTGCGGGATTTGAAAAAAAAAAACCATGTACAGGAGTTGATGGCGAAAAAGAATCCAATATGGGCATGAAAATCACTCATTACGTTTCCACAGATGGTCTGAAAATGTGACATCATATTCTGGAACAAAGTCAGCAAAATATTAGGAACAACAGTGTGGTTGCATTACAAAGAGATGCACTGAGATACAGGCAGGAAAAGACTGTTCAGCTCGTCAGCCACACATAATCTATATATTTTTGTATCTCTAAATGTATCTTACTTTCCTGTAACCAGAAGCAGGTGATGTACAATTGACTGAGTATGATGTATTTCACACATTATGTCATGATACGGTAGCAAAGATTCACTAAAATCTGAGTGTGGAGCACTAAATTTGACCTCCAACCTAAGACAGACAGACTTCCCTAAAATGTCCCATTTCGACCCTGCAAAAACGCATTAACTAATCATTTTTACGTGGTCCCAATGATTTGAAATGATTTATCCTTTTTTTGCACTTTTTGTTTAAGATTAAATATATCAACTTATATACCACTAGCCATTTTCTTTATTAGACTGTGTTACCTAATTTGATCTCATCGGCAAACACTGAGGCACGGTTTAGTAAATATATACATTTTGTATATTATGCCAATGAGCAGTAAATGCATAAACTTTGTATAGCATGCCAATGAGCAGTAAATGCATAAACTTTGTATAGCATGCCAATGAGCAGTAAATGCATAAACTTTGTATAGCATGCCAATGAGCAGTAAATGCATAAACTTTGTATAGCATGCCAATGAGCAGTAAATGCATAAACTTTGTATAGCATGCCAATGAGCAGTAAATGCATAAACTTTGTATATGATACCAAGAAGCATTAAATACATAAACTTGGTATATCATGCCAATAAGCAATGGAAAACTAACCAAAATAAATGATTGAAGAAAATAGCCGGATGTCTCGGCAGAGACATCGGTGGACATGTGGGAAGACAAAGAGCAAAAGAATATAGTGTAATACTGTTATGAAAAGGATAACAAAGACAGATTTATTAAGACAACGATTCACAAATGTATATACCAGCTCAAGTGCAATAAGGTGAATAAAGGTATAATCAGGGTTACCGGATCACCGTCCCCACTATTTCAATAAGGATGCCACTTGGAATAAAGGGCAGATGCAAACTTTGTGCATTTAAATGCTGTTGTACTGATAATGGCTGTGTAACATTTAAAGAGTGGGGCAAGGTGGTTGCTAGTAGTAAAGAAAATCCAATGAAACCTTGACAATTGGATAAAACAATAAAATCCAAAGGTGAGCTATTCTGCTCAATGTGTTTCGTGAGTATTGCACAAACTTCATAAGGAACTAGGTACCAACACCTCACATAGTTAAAACAGTGAGCCACAATTTATATCTCTCTGTCCCTCCCATTGTCCAATCCCCTTCCAGTGTCTATTATAAGAATCAGGTGAAAACTCTGTCTTCCTTATCGCCTTATATTTTGTTGCTTTACTTCTGAGGTCTACTTGTGTTCCATTTTCCATTACTTCCGCATTTCTGTTGTGTCAATAAACTTTATTGTACGTAACAATGACAGACGGCACTTGTGGATGTTACGGTGGACCTTTGTAGATTCCTAAACTCAGATAATATCATCACATGTACATAAGTAAGACAGAGTGATTCAAATGTGGTTAATGAGGGAGTCTAACGATTATGCATATTTTATGTACCATCTTCTCCCAGACTTCCAACCCCCCTCATGTTTGTTCTATCATATTTCTATAATTTAAAGCATAACATAACTTTATTAATGCTCAAATGTGGATCGATTGCAGGATAGTGGCTGAATAACAGGAGATTCATCACTTATCCAGGGTAAAACATATGTTACTCTAGACATTCACCTTACTCAGCCAAGTTATGACACACATCCCCTTTGATTTGGGTCTTTAACTAAGATCCAAATCAGTCTGCATTTACCTACATTCCCCTAACAAAGCAACTACACAAAATTTTAAAAAGTAATACTCACCAAACCTATCACAATATTCATCAGTTATACTGTGGTAGGTAAAGTGTGAGAAAACTTCCATAATTTCAGTAAGAATAATAAACTGTATTGCAAAATGTGAACAATCCTTTGAGAGCTGTGGAGACAAATTAAGTTTGTCTGATTGAGATTTTTTTTTTTTTAATTCATATTTTATTCTCTAGATAAAATATTATTTTTTGCTGGGAAGCAGGGTATGTTAATGACAAAGAATCCTGCTCACAGAGCTTTTTTTCAGGATGTTTCTATGCTGGACAGTTCCACATCAACTGTCTAGGAGATTCCTTTCCTAAGCAGTTCTTCTAAGGTTTGGCTGCATACCTCCATGTTCATGGATTTACCCTTTGTCTCTTGTTGGGCTCACAGACTTCAGGGTCACTACACTTCCATTATATGAATATGAATGATATGATCTGAACCCAATAAATAAGGACAGAACCTCAATGGAAACTATTTCTAATTTGCATGGTTTGTTTACAGGGCTACACAACTTGATTGCACTTTCTTAATTAATTGCTCAATTTTCAATGTACATATGTGCACAGACAAAATGTAAATAATACAAATATAGTCCACTGAGCAACTAATTAATTTAATTCAGATAATAGTTCAGGTTTTCTTCTAGCACTAAAGCTTATGGACTCATGGCAGCCAATTCACACATCTCAGCTATTGGCTGTAGAGTAGTTTGGGAAGGAAAACAGATCATTGAAGCAAATGTGCCGATTGCCGGTCACTGATTTTGATTCACCTTTAGCAGGAATAAAGAGAGCAAGCTGGCCAAATTGTTCACTAATTTTTAATTTAGTCTATCATAGAAGTAATTCTAGATATGCAAATCTGTAAAAATGCTATGTTAAAGGTCCGACGTGGCTTCTTTTTTGTTTTGTTGTTGTATGTTTGTTATATAATAAATTTGTTTTGCCATTTTTTTTACATTTAATTTTGAATTATTATGCAACATAATTTGTTGGGATAGAATAAAAGTCCTCATAGGAAATGGCAATCACCTGCACAACTTGAAATAAACATTTATAGATTGCCAAGAAACCTAATAAAGAAAAATAGGTGAAATATCCACTTTATTTAATCTCTCTGGCAAAAAAAATCAATATGTTGATACTTTATAAAAACATGTCTAAGTGACATGCACTGTTGGTGAAATATTTTGGGATATGACCTGTGCAACCAGATTTGGCAGGATCAAATATCATCTTTTGGATACTGAAATGATGTGCTATGTAGAAGCTTGGCTTAATTTTATATTCTCTCTTGCCATATTTTCACCTCTTTTTACTAAAGCTATGGTTCTGAGATGCCAGCATCCACATTAGTTTAGGATTTCTTCCAACTCATTTGGAATTCAAACTTGGAACATAACCCGGGCCAGTTTGTCTAGTTATACAGGATTCTGGTCCAGACAATTTCATAGTTTAGAATATAGTACACCAGTAACCAACGCATGCATAAAGTGTAAGCTCTTCGATTTACAGGACACCTACTGTATCCTCACTTCATGTTTGTGTATACCAGTAAATACTTTTGTATAAACACATTTTTCAAAATTCTAACATGCAATGTTAATTTCCATTATTCAAATTAAATTGAACATATGCATTACTCCAATTTTTTCTATGGGGAAGAAAAAAAAATATTTGTTTCTCACCAAAGACCCATAGAAACATAGAATGTGTGGGCAGATAAGAACCATTCGGTCCATCTAGTCTGCCCATATCTGACTAATGTTTTATTGTGCTTCATATTGCATTCCTGGTGTTTGAAACTGTATCATTTTATAAGCTTACGTGTTTTATGCCCGATAAACCTTGGTTATGCAAAGTGACATATACTATAGTACATGACTCAGTATCAAAACAGTTGGACCTCCTGTTTATTTTAGCCGTGTGGGAGGGATTTACTTACAAGAGTTCGTTTTCCAAACAGAAACAAGAGATGCATCACAGTCCGATATTGAACATCAAAGTTAATAAGATACAGTAGATCAATCGCAACACAAATATTGTAGCTGTTTTCATGTAAACACTGACTATACCATACTGTGTTATGCTGATGCTCCATTTTTCTCACACAGTGACATCTACACCATCTACCTTTATGCTGCAAATGGAAATGTGCTATTTATTTCATTAGTAGTTTACATTCCATACAGTAAATATCCTGGAACCAGAAAGTATAACTCTAAAAATTATTCAGAGGAGTTTCCTTTGATATACCATCACATTTTATCAAACACAGCGTTGGACTTCTGTTCTTTGATTATCTACTTGAGAGTAACATAACAGACTCACCTTTATCTTTGATATAGATATGGTACAACAAGACTCATTTCCTCTGTAATCTTTTTACATGCGTTTTTACTTTATAATTTACTATTTTGTTTATATATATAACAAAAAGCAAATACACTTGGTACCATGAATTTTATTGGTGTGTAGGAGGAAAAGGATAAGTAGTCACACTAATAATACCTGAATAAAACCAAAAAAGATCAAACTTTTTTGGACTACACTGGGTTAAGACACAACTGACCAGTACTATGATAGTAGTACAATGATGTTCCATCTTGTTATTGAAACACTAGAATCTTGGGGAAATCAACCTTATGTCTCATCTGTGCACAGTTTCAAGTTATTCTATAATCTTAACCATGTAAGGATTTTCCTGGTCACCATATGCTGATAAAGTTGTCATCCCATTGTAGAAAACTGTCTTATGGAACATGTTATTTTTTAAAGTAAAATGAATAGCCATCAGCAAAGGGGGTCACGAGATTTAAGACCAACCTCCATGTATCTGGAGCTCAATATAGGCACAGTTTGGTTATGTAAGACTTGTAGTGTGAAACAGCCTTGCTAGAACAGCACACATTTGAGGGAACAGGACCAGGAAAACTGTGACTGTTCTCTGAAATCCGGGCAGCTATGTTATTATGGAATGTGAAGAATAATGAAATACAAGAAGAACACACATAAATCCAAGTTGATTGGGCAGATAAAGTATCATAACTTTTTATTTAAATTAAAAATACAAAGGCTGAATCCTACTTTGTAAATGAAAAAAAATGCAGAGCCATTTGAAAAATGTGAGCATACGCATTGAATTTATTATTGAATGGTTTAGAGATGTTTAGAAGTTCCCTTTCAGTTTTAATAATTTGTACTTTAACATGAGGTTGTGAAATTATAGAGATAATGTAGATGTAGGGACATATCTACCAAGGCAACATTGGGCTGGAGCAATTAATGAGCAGAGTGTTACATTTGGAATGACTTGATGAAACATTCCACTGGTGTCTATGATGATTGTGCGTAATTTAGTGCTTTGCTTAGAACTGTTATAGTTTCACTTTAATAGATATAATACCCAAATGTTTTCAGTCTATGGACTGAAGTAGTGTCTGTGTTATAATAAAAGCAAAAAAAAACAAACTCTGTTTAATATTTTAAATTGAAACTTCCTCCGATGCAGCGAGCTTTTTCCAAATACAGTTTTTACATTCTTTTCATGTAAATATATTTCACTTATCAGTCTTCCAGGTAAAAACTGTTAGCTGTAATTTCACAGCAGAGCACTACCACTTATCCCATTGAAAGCAGTTTGAAGCCACGTTACTGTTTCATATCCTTATTGAGAGAAGTGGGAGAGCTTTATAGAGCTTGAGTTTAATCTCTGGTTCAGATTTATGCTACAAAGTGCACCAAGCTTGGGAATGCCTTATGCTTTTTCTGCATTTTTTCATGATCTGACAGTATTACGATACATGTAGAGGTCCTGAACATATAACTTCCCCTGGCCTCAGCTGCTGAAGCAATAAAAAAACATTTGGAAAAAGGGAAAGTTTTTTTTTTCTTTTCTTTATTATTTCCAGCGTTCAATGAATTTAACAAAATGCAACTGGCTTTTAGGTGATGTTTTAACATGTGGAAGCATTTTTCAATGTATATGATTTTGTTTTATTGGGAAAGATGGCTCCTAACAACCAGGGTGTACATTCTGTAACAATTCAAGTAGCCGTATGGGTAAATGTGACTACGCTTTATATGTCTCATATTAACATGTCCCTTTCTCCCTATTAATTTCCCATCATTTTAGAGATCACTGACGTGACAAAAAATGTGTATAGCATATGTTTTTTCAACTGGACTTCGGAGAATCATTTTCAGGATGTATAGCAACTCAGGTAATTAGTTACCTTCGATACCTTCAAATTAGCAAACACATGAGCAAACACCAGACCATAGAGTTACAGGCGGTGATAAGGTATAGTTATCAGATAATAAAACTGATTAAAAAAAATAACTGCATTTCCTTTTTTTTATTTAGTTCACTCTATTTCTCTGGCCCTCCTTTCCTTATATGCTATAGCATTAAGATTGCACACCCAGGGTATGCCCCAGCACGCAGGACATACCCCAGCACCCATATTGCACACAGAGAGCACATGTAAAAATATAACCTTAATATTTCCCCTATATGACTAGGCACCAAGAGAGTTGATACTGGCTGAGCATCATGGGAAGTGCAGTCAACAGTAGATACAGCTGCAGATATCAGTTGTGAACAACAATTCCCATGAGGCTCGGCAAATCATAGTGTATTGCCGCACTTTAATAGTGTATGTATATATTTTATTTACTTGCTGGCAGAAAGAGGGATGTGAGGGATTTCACAGGTTGCACACCCAAAAGGCTGGCCCTGTTCATGTAAGAAACATACTTTCAGATAAATCAGAAAAAAAAATAAAAACTTTGGTTTGGTTTAATATTTAATATTCAAGTTTAAACATTATTTATTTAACCAAGACCTGGTTTACATTTCAGAATGTCATAAGTATTACCAAACAATAATGCATTATATGTATAATGTAGAACATGCATAACCCACTTAATGATACTGAATACATACTGAATACATTAGTAAAGAAGAAACTACTAGCAAAGAAGTTGGTGGAAAGGTGGTTCTAAACTCTGAACATAGGACAAAAGTAAAGAGAAATTATTATGAGGTTTATATTTGGGTACTACCAGTAAGACAGGCCATGTGACAGAATGTTTTATGTCTACTTGGGAAGAGGCTTAGCATGTGGTATGCAACATAAAAACAGAAGACTAATTAAATTACAAAACTATGCAGGAAAATACTTATAATAATGAACCATAAACAAGAAAAAGAAACCCATAATTTTCTGACTGTTTCATGCAAAGGCAGCAGGAAGTACACTTTAAAGCTCTAGTAACAGTCTGCGTGCTGGAGATTGCTAATTGAAAAGAAGTGTCTTACTGATAATATTATTAGATTGTGGAATTGTTATGTGAATGGGAAATGCCTTCCTCAAATATTAGTGAGAGGGAGTCCGTGCTTTGTGATCAAGTGTGTTTTTTTGAATTCACTGTAGTAACGAACCTGTAATATTTCTGGATCATATTTAATAGCTTTCTCATATCTATCTTTTCAGCTGTGGAATCAGCATTTAATCCAACCATTTGTGACAGGGTTAACACCCACACTCATTTCCTGTTATGCCTCACACTGACTTTGCTGTGCTGCTGTATTCTTTTTCCGACGCCCACTCTGATGTCTTTACAATCAGATTATGCCATTAGACATAGACAATGAATTACTGTAATTGTTCGAATATGGTCATACGGCTTGAAAGCATTAACCCTTCAACACTGCATGTGGTGCCTGTTTCACTCGTATCCCTGGGATGTTTGTACAGAGCAAACCCATGAAGCCACTGCACATCAAGTGGACAGCATGCATTATTTAACAGGCTTCATAAGACAAGTTTGCTTTAAGTCGTAAATTCACTAAAAAAAAAAACACACCTTATTTTTCTGTGTACATATTTAGAATAGCTGCTATTAGAGCACAGATAGAAATGATGGATTATGGGACATATAAATGGCTTTACTTTCAAATCGCCAGTTCATTAACGGTAGTCTATATACATGTTGTTGGCTCGGATCCCAGTCCCTTTAATTTATAAGCTATACACACGTATATAGTGGCCTGATACTTTCTCCATTGAAATCCAATCAAAGCTACTTAAATAAAATATAAAATAAAAAAAAAAAGCAGAGCCATCTTCAGAAAATGAATGGAATGAAGTATGCCTTGCTCTCTGTAATTTGGAAAATGCAATTTATAAAAATAGATTAAAAGTACCCTGTGTAAGTTTAGGATGTCAGCATTATTTAGATATATTAAATAAACATATCTATAATAAATGGTATTACACTTACATTTTGTTATTTTTTCATATCTTTGCAGTGAGTTTGAAATGGAATGCTTACAGCTCAAAACAATTAATGAATATATAGGCTTTTCTGAAATGACACTTTTTGATTCTAACTTGTAATGCAAACACCCATTGTGAGTTATTAAACATTTTTATGAGGCCAATCAATAGGCCAGGTTTGGGGGATAGCCAAATAGTCCCTATAAAGGAATAACTATAAAACATAGCCAATTAGTCTTTGATGACTAATTACACTGGTTTTTACTTTATTGTTTTTACTTTACTGTTCAGGAAGACCTTGCAAAAGCATGATTTCTGTAAAAATAAAAAATAAAATAAAATTACTGAAGGACAACATTTGTTAATCTTTGGGGTCCATTCATAAAGCCCAGATCTGAGCAGAATTTGACCCAGATTGGGACTAATAGACACATTGAGGAGACATTTTGTCCCTATATGGTTTGGGGAACTTTATTCTGAATCCCCCCAAATTTGACAAACATCACAGAATCTCAGTAAAAAAATAATAATTGTGGTTAATTATAGCTGGCATGACATCACTGGTATGGTTATATCAGTTGTTATAAGAGTTGTTATGGCCGTGTGTTAAATAATACATTTTACTGTGTGTACATATACATGGCAATAAACTTGTATTAGGATTACTAAGTGGAATATGGGATTTGTATGTTGGTTTCAATTGTACTACATTTTTTGTATGCTATATAATCTTGTATTATATTTAATATATGTATATTTATGTATTAAAGTATATTACTGTTTTTATATGTCTCATGTATTTTTATAAACACATACATATATATTCATATACATATATTAAAATGTAGTTATATGTGTTTTTAAATGATATTAGTGTATACATGTTTTTCCTCTGTGGTGCCTAAAGTGGTAAATCCACTACATACATACTGGTGTGTTAGAGATAGTGTGAACCAGTTATCAGAGCTATGATATGTACACTCTCAATGCTGCTACAACTCTCCTACAGCTTCCTCTTCCAACAAATTTTCCATTGCCCGTAGGGTGGGATGAGTGAAGGGCAAACGTTATTGGAAGAGGGAATGCAATTAATTCTGCATTACAAAAAGCACTGTTTACCCTCTTTCCAATACTTTACTATTAAAGCTTTGCAGATGGTCTTTAATAGACATGTGCATTCGTTTTCGGACGAATGCATTTTCGGACGAAAATAGCATTTTCGTCCATTCGTCCGAAAAACGAATAACGAAAATTTTAACTAACAAAATCCGAATGAACGAATGGTTAATAAACGAAAATCATTCGTTCATTCGTCCATTCGTCCATTCGTGCTATTGGCATTCTAAACCGAAATAGAGTCGGTTTACAATACCAATAGCATTGTACTACATTCCATAAACCGACATGAATGACTTTCGGTTTATGGAATGCATGTAATGCTATTAGCTTCCTATAAACCGAAATTGAGTTCCCATTCATACGAATAGGTCAATTGACCTATTCGTATGAATGGGGACTCTTTCGGTTTATAGAAAGCCAATAGCAGCATGTATTCTATAAGCCGAAAGTCTTTAAAACAAACGACGTTCGGTTTATAGAATACATGTAATGCTATTGCTGTTCTATAAGCCGAAAGACATTCGGCTTATAGAACAGCAATAGCATTACATGCATTCTATAAACCGAACGTCGTTCGTTTTAAAGACTTTCGGCTTATAGAATACTATTGGCATTCTATAAACCTAACTAGAGTCCCTCCTCATTCATAAGAATTTCTTATGAATGGGGACTCGACTCTAGTTCGGTTTATAGAAAGCCAATAGTATTCTATAAGCCGAAAGTCTTTAAAACGAACGACGTTCGGTTTATAGAATACATGTAATGCTATTGCTAAACTATAAACCGAACGACTTTCGGTTTATAGAATAGCCATAGGATTACATGTAGTACATAAGCCGAAAGTCTATAAACCGAAAGTCGTTCGGTTTATAGGCTGTCGGCATTTAACTATACAGAGACAGAGTCTCCATTCATAAAATTATGAATGGAGACTTTGTCTCCGTGTAGTAAAATGCCGAAAGTCTATAAACCGAACGATCGGTTTATAGACTTTCGGCTTATGTAATACATGTAATCCTATGGCTATTCTATAAACCGAAAGTTCGGTTTATAGAATAGCAATAGGAATACATGTATTCCATAAGCCGACAGCCTATAAACCGAACGTTCGGTTTATAGGCTGTGGGCATTTTACTACACGGAGACAAAGTCTCCATTCATAATTTTATGAATGGAGACTCTGTCTCCGTATAGTTAAATGCCGGCTTTTAACTATACGGAGACAAAGTCTCCATTTATAATTTTATGAATGGAGACTCTGTCTCCGTATAGTTAAATGCCCACAGCCTATAAACCGAACGTTCGGTTTATAGGCTGTGGGCATTTAACTATACGGAGACAAAGTCTCCATTCATAATTTTATGAATGGAGACTCTGTCTCCGTATAGTTAAATGCCGGCTTTTAACTATACGGAGACAAAGTCTCCATTTATAATTTTATGAATGGAGACTCTGTCTCCGTATAGTTAAATGCCCACAGCCTATAAACCGAACGTTCGGTTTATAGGCTGTGGGCATTTAACTATACGGAGACAAAGTCTCCATTTATAATTTTATGAATGGAGACTCTGTCTCCGTATAGTTAAATGCTATTGTATTCTATAAACCGACTCTATTTCGGCTTATAGAATGCAATAGTACTACGAATGGACGAATGAACGAATGATTTTCCTTTATTAACCATTCGTTCATCCGGCTTTAGTTAGCTTAGCATTTTCGTTCTTCGTTTTTCGGGCGAATGGGCGAAAATGCAATTTTCGGACGAAAATGCATTCGTCCGAAAACGAATGCACATGTCTAGTATATATTCACATGTAAATTGCTTTTTAAATAAAAAATTATGATATAAAAAAATCTTGTTTTTATTTCCTTTTATGTGACAATGCTGCCTCTCTCTTTCCCTTGCCCCCAGATTTGTCGCTCTCCCCCCCTTAGTGTTGTCTCTCTCTCACCCTCCCTTTGGCTCCCCCCTCGCTCCCCTTGTGTCTGTCTCTTCCCCCCTTCCCTCCCCTTGTTTCTCTCTGCCCCCCCCCTTGTTATTCTGTCCCCCCCTCACCTGTTTCTTGCTCCCTGGTGGCTAGTGGGGGCAGCCGGGGGATGTATGCACTATACATAATAGACGGAAGTGTCGGGCAGCATGGAGGTTGTCTGCACGATTCGTGCAGACATCCCCCAGCTGCCCGATTCTCCCTGGTGGCTAGCGAGGGAGCGGAGGATGTCTGCGCGATGAGCGAGACCTCTCCTGCTGCCGCCCGGCATGACCGCCGGGACTTCTATGATGAAGCTGGGTACTTCCGGCTTCCTCATAAAAGTCCTGGCTGTCGTTCCGGGCGGCAGCAGGGGAGGTCTCGCTCATCGCGCAGACATCCACCGCTGCCTCGCTAGCCACCAGGGAGAATCGGGCAGCTGGGGGATGTCTGCACGAATCGTGCAGACAACCTCCATGCTGCCCGACACTTCCGTCTATTATGTATAGTGCATACATCCCCCGGCTGCCCCCACTAGCCACCAGGGAGCAAGAAACAGGTGAGGGGGGGACAGAATAACAAGGGGGGGGGCAGAGAGAAACAAGGGGAGGGAAGGGGGGAAGAGACAGACACAAGGGGAGCGAGGGGGGAGCCAAAGGGAGGGTGAGAGAGAGACAACACTAAGGGGGGGAGAGCGACAAATCTGGGGGCAAGGGAAAGAGAGAGGCAGCATTGTCACATAAAAGGAAATAAAAACAAGATTTTTTTATATCATAATTTTTTATTTAAAAAGCAATTTACATGTGAATATATACTAGACATGTGCATTCGTTTTCGGACGAATGCATTTTCGTCCGAAAATTGCATTTTCGTCCATTCGCCCGAAAAACGAAGAACGAAAATGCTAAGCTAACTAAATCGAATGAACGAATAGTTAATAAAGGAAAATCATTCGTTCATTCGTCCATTCGTAGTACTATTGCATTCTATAAGCCGAAATAGAATCGGTTTATAGAATACAATAGCATTTAACTATACGGAGACAGAGTCTCCATTCATAAATTTATGAATGGAGACAAACGTATAGTTAAAAGCCGACAGCCTATAAACCGAACGTTCGGTTTATAGGCTGTGGGCATTTAACTATACGGAGACAGAGTCTCCATTCATAAAATTATAAATGGAGACTTTGTCTCCGTATAGTTAAAAGCCGGTGTTCTGACAAATTTCTGGAGCAAATTCTCCTGCGCAATCGCAGGAGAATTTGCTCACTGCGCATGCGCATAAAGTTACAGCTGATAACTCAGCTGTAACTTTGTGACCACCGTGCATGAGACAGCTGCGCAACCCACCTCCCGCCCCCTCACACCCGCCGCACACCCCTTCTTACCAGATCATCGACCACAGCGATACACAGCGCATGCGCACGCCTATCCAGCCGTTTGGGAATGTGCGCGTCCGTTGTTGTGTTCTTAAGGTGGTAAGTAACACGGGGCGTCGGGACATAAGGGGGCAAGCATCCTGGTGAGGGCTGCCTCATCTTGATGGGATTTGTGATCCTCCTGCTGTATTATTGATGCAGCAGGAGGATCACAAATCCCATCAAGATGAGGCAGCCCTCACCAGGATGCTTGCCCCCTTATGTCCCGACGCCCCATGTTACTTACCACCTTAAGAACACAACAACGGACGCGCACATTCCCAAACGGCTGGATAGGCGTGCGCATGCGCTGTGTATCGCTGTGGTCGATGATCTGGTAAGAAGGGGTGTGCAGGGGGTGTGAGGGGGCGGGAGGTGGGTTGCGCAGCTGGCGCATGCGCGGTGGTCACAAAGTTACAGCTGAGTTATCAGCTGTAACTTTATGCGCATGCGCAGTGAGCACATTCTCCAGCGATTGCGCAGGAGAATTTGCTCCAGAAATTTGTCAGAACACCGGCATTTAACTATACGGAGACAGAGTCTCCATTCATAAAATTATAAATGGAGACTTTGTCTCCGTATAGTTAAAAGCCGGCATTTAACTATACGGAGACAGAGTCTCCATTCATAAAATTATGAATGGAGACTTTGTCTCCGTGTAGTAAAATGCCCACAGCCTATAAACCGAACGTTCGGTTTATAGGCTGTCGGCTTATGGAATACATGTATTCCTATTGCTATTCTATAAACCGAACGTTCGGTTTATAGAATAGCCATAGGATTACATGTATTATATAAGCCGAAAGTCTATAAACGGATCGTTCGGTTTATAGGCTTTCGGCATTTTACTACACGGAGACAAAGTCTCCATTCATAATTTTATGAATGGAGACTCTGTCTCTGTATAGTTAAATGCCGACAGCCTATAAACCGAACGACTTTCGGTTTATAGACTTTCGGCTTATATAATACATGTAATCCTATGGCTATTCTATAAACCGAAAGTCGTTCGGTTTATAGAATAGCAATAGGAATACATGTATTCCATAAGCCGACAGCCTATAAACCGAACGTTCGGTTTATAGGCTGTCGGCATTTTACTACACGGAGACAAAGTCTCCATTCATAATTTTATGAATGGAGACTCTGTCTCTGTATAGTTAAATGCCGACAGCCTATAAACCGAACGACTTTCGGTTTATAGACTTTCGGCTTATGTAATACATGTAAACCTATGGCTATTCTATAAACCGAAAGTCGTTCGGTTTATAGAATAGCAATAGGATTACATGTATTCCATAAGCCGAAAGTCTATAAACCGAAAGTCGTTCGGTTTATAGACTTTCGGCTTATAGAATACAAGTAATACTATTGCCTTTCTATGAACCGAACGAGAGCCCCATTCATAAGAATTTCTTATGAATGGGGCTCTCGTTCGGTTTATAGAAAGCCAATAGTATTACATTGTATTCTATAAAACGAACGAAAAAAATTAACGAAACGAAAATAATGAACGAATTTCGTCTGAAACGAATGCACTAATGAACGAAATTCGTTTTAGACGAAATAAATAACATTTTCGTCCGAATGGACGAAAACGAAACGAAAATTTTAGTTTTGCACATGTCTAGTCTTTAACTTCTATTACATGCAAATTATTAATAGCTGTGCCCATTTAGTCTTGATTAGTATCTGAACTACAAATATTTATTTTCTGTCTTGATCTAAATCATTTTCTTGACTACAATTTATCTGGACATGTCTTATGTCACTCTAAATACACAGGATTTGTTTTAAATAAGTAACATTTTTCTGCTACATTACTAAGCTGTGATAATGTGTACCCAGAGAGAACAGATGTATTAGTTTATAGTTATATTGTTACTAATTATGCTCTTTATATATACCAAATAGTGCTGATTTCTGCTGCTCAGGATACTAATTGGAGTGAGGTTGACAGGTGTGGTATATCAGCCTGGAACTGCTGTGAACCAGATGTTAGGCCCGGAAGGGATAATGAAAATGCTTCATATATAAAATTTATGGTCTCAGTTAACACCGAGTCTGATGAAGTATGACTTTGTCTCCCGAAACGTTGCATTTAATCTGTGTGTCTCATTTCATGCATATAAGACAAGTAAATAACTTTATTTGCACCTTGTACGTTAGCATGCAGGTAGAGGATACGGCTCAGTCTTGTAAAACAATGAAGAACAATGGTAATGTATATTGCTTTACAGAAATATAATTTCAGTTATATGCATACACTGATGAAGAAAATATATTACTATACAATATTGCACACAATATTTATGTTGTGATATTGTGATATTAACAGAACTGAGAGAAACCATTTCCATATAAGTCAGTATTGGCTAAACCAACTTCATTGCCTAGGAACTACCTTGACACCAGGTTATTGATTTGCAGGTTAATTAGACAAATCCTAAAACTCTGGAAGGTTAATGGCCTTTGACAACTGAGCTGGAATGCACTGCTATGAGATTTATGACTATAGGGGATTTGTGTTTGTTAAATAATTTTGGATATAGATTGAGGTTACTTTAAGCACAATTTACCTTAAAGCAGAATATTAAAAAAATGAGTCAGATTTTTGAAGCAAAGTTAGCTCAACTAACTGGTTTAATTCAGTATTTGCAAACTCAAGGCCCAAAGGCCTGAATCTAGGCCTCAAGTAGTTTTCTATGGACTTCAGCAAGCCTGTGAAATTCCTACAGGTTTTACTACATTATCTCAGTAAGCTAATGGTACACTCCAAACATATTATTCTGACAAATATACACCTTTTTGCTAAACAAAAAGTTCAGCAACAGTGATTTAAGCTTTTTGTATCTAAATCAATATACACTTATGCTATTGCAAAAGACCTTCATGCCATTCATTTGTTCTCTAACATTATGAGGTTAATTCAGAAAGGGCTGGGTTAATATCAACCTCAGTAAGATAATTACTTTCAGAGATGATTATCAAGAGCTGTTTACTAAATATGGGGCAGGGCCCACATAGCAGCTAAATCACAGGGGTTCCTTGTCAGAAAAGATCTTTGCAAGTGGACCGAATTTACCAACTTAGCTAAAGCTGACAGTGGATGGCTGGGGCTTCTGGGCGTCTGAGCCAATCCAGCAAAAATTCCAACAGACTTTTACTCAGGGAACATGAAATCCATTACATAGATAGTAAAGTCACAGAACAGTTGTACTCCTGACAGAGCCATCTTGTCATAATTTCGAGGGAGTCCTTGCTTAGCTAAAAAGTGTATTTTCTATTTATTGAAGACCAAACTAATATTACTTCCAACTAGCGCTACTAGTGTGGTTCTTTAATAGATACTATATTGTGCTTACCATTTTCCATAGCCAACTTATAAAGTCACATTTTTCAATATTATGCACATTCCAGCCATAGTACTTGAGTAATCTGTGCTATTTTATACATGATTGTTGGGTAGTTTTTATTGTTAATTAATTGGGAGGTAGTTATCATTTTACTAAATGATGACATTATTATACAACATTAGCATTCTCACCAATGATATAATGAACACTGTTACTGGCATAAAATAGTTTTTACCACTTAAATGTTAGTATCAACCGCTGCATGAGATATTTTATAAGACACAAATTAGCGATCAGCAATTGATTGTCACCCTGTCCTAAATTATTAATCAACATTAATAGTACTCTCCAACATTATTGAATTTCTACAGTTGTAATGAAGGTTGATACCTGTGATTAACATCTTGAAACACATCCAGGGTCTCTCTAAAGACATTACAAATATAAAAATAATTGACATACCTTTTCCAAGTTGCTAAATTCATCCTCAACTTATCCAGATTTGGTTTCCTATCAATTAAAAGAGTATAATAAACTGAATATCCCGTCAGGTTTTAGACAGTGAAATGGACAAAATATATTTGCATTCATAGAAATACATTTTTTTTCTCACGTCCAACTCAAAAGTAAATTGTGTTCTTCTCTGAATTCAACAGGTTCCATCAAACGAAGAAACATTGCTACATTTCTTTCACCCCCTGTAGGCTTTGAAATCAGGGTTCAAAGTGGACTTTCTGAATTCATAAAAACCCACAGGTCTATAATACATCCCTAATGGAAGTCAAACAGGGTACCCTAGAGATCAAACACAGTGGACTTACCCTCTGTTCACAGTAGGTGGTTGTGTATAATACATATTTTATATTTACTACAAAAACAAACAACTAAACATATCCTCTGTGTTTGTTCTCATCCATACAGGAGCTTTTGTGAGTTTACAATATTTCAAAGCAAAGCAGGAAACATGGTATGTCAGGATCAGTTACACCACAAGCCTGTCTGATTGAAAAAGGAAGCAGAAAATGTGATGTTCTATAAATGATGTATTCTTTATATGTTAAACAGTATGTGGTATCATTTCGTACACTATGCTATTAAAATCTGCATGTGTTTTTAAGCAATATTCCTTTATACATTTTTACAAAGCTCTAGCTTATTTTATGACCCATAAACCCAGACAATATATTAAGATCATAGACAAATTTAATATCACGATCACAGTATAGTTTAAAAAAAAATCTAGCTTTGTTTTAGCAGCAAACAGGCATGTCAAGTATGTTAAATGGCTTAATAGCCGTTAGTAAATTTTACAACTGTTGTCAATAACTTGATAATATACTGGCATTGTTAATAGGTCAGCACAGCATTTTTATATGGTGCAATAAACTATTTACCCAATAGCAAGCTAATTTCTAAAGATAATGAAAGTAGGTGACAATAAATGGTTGCATTAATGTTTTCTATTTTAAGATGTTTTTTTTTATTGGTTTTAATGCTGTGAAGAATTTGTTTCCTTACAGTGGGTTGATGATACCAAATATGTATATTTTTCCATGTGTTGGAAGTTAATGCAAATCTGTTATATAGTTATTTTGTAGTTGGTAACATTTAAGCAGTTCAATAACATTATTAATGGAACAAGTCGGTAGTGGGGTGCCAATACCGATGTAAGGGTCGCCCTGTAATAAAAGAGGGCCCCCCAGGTAGAATGCGTTAAAAAGAGAAGGTTGAAGTGGGTGGGATGAAAGGTGAGCAAGGGGAGAGGGATATTTATTAGAACGCTAACTCCTCCCACAAATACAGACCTTTGGCCTTTAAACTTGTGGTCGGTAACATGTAAGCCGTGCATTACATAACTTTAATAATGGAACATCAGCATTATCCAATTCTCCATATCCACTTGGTCTGTTTTGACTGATCTAAAGTTAGTTTATACTCTATATCGGGTGCTTTGTGTGCTCTAATTAGCAGACTTCTGGTCTGTCCATTTAAAGAATCTAAAACTATTCTTACAGTCATATGATATGGTATTCATTTCAGAAAGCAGAATCCAACAATGTCTTAGTATAAAGGTATGTGTTAATGTTTCTCAGGTCATGTTATTTCTTTTAATTATTAATCAGAGAATGGAAAGCTTTTATTATAAAGATGACAAATGATGTTCTGGCTGAATAAAAGGTTGAGTGCAGGATGTGCAAGCCCATACTTATTGATCCACAATGGTGACTGGGATCTGTACTTTAAGGATGGAAATAAAACATATGATTAATTGAATATAATAGCATGTACTACACAGGCTTTTTGAACTGGTGGGTCGTGAAGCTTTTAGAAATTGCAATTTTACATAAAGTACAATATTATTGCATCTTGATTTCTCGATTTGCTTTCTTCATTATAGAAACATACATATGGCTGTCATCAGGGAATATAGACAGGATGCCAATGGGTAAATTAATGTCTACAATAGACCCACCTTAAACTTCTCCAGGTGCAGTCAAAACTATGGAGGCCCAGGCAACCCTACCTCTGTTCTGTAGATGTGCTGATGTCAGATCTGCTTGTGTGACTATATAGGTCAAGAGACCTACGATTACTCCACGCAGTGCTGATCTCAACACAGCTTCATCAGGCTTCAGGTCTGTCAGCGCTTTTTCAGCCAATGGGAGAAAAAAGAAAGAGATACTGGAGAGATAATGGATGTGCAGGTGTCTTATAAAAGGGATACTGAACTAACTACTGTAGGAGACAATATACAATGGAAAGGGATATCTATATATAATTTTATGTAACATAAGTGGTCTAGGGGTAGTTATGGAGGTAGGGAGAGGAACTGAGGAAGCCTATTGTGGCAGGGCAGTGGGGTATGGCATGGTGAGCAGGTTATAACTATTATTACAGAGGGTAGGTGGACTGGTGAGGAAGAGAGTAGAATTATGGAGGTGGGCCATTGGAGGAGCAGATGGCAATGAGAGAGTGAATAGGAAAAAATCGAGGAGGATGGTGGCTGTTATAGAACAGGTTCTGTAGCCTATTCAGGAGAGTGGGGAGAAAGGAGAGGAGTGATTATGGTGGATAACAGGGGAGTGGGCCTGTTCTCGTGGCTTGTTCCACCACTTCATCAAACATTAACAGGTACATTCAATTTTATTTTGATGCCTAATCTATTAATTTCCTAGCATGTGGGCTTGTGGTTAGTAAATTCATACATGACATTTTGCACATGTACCATATTCCCTTTAAAACTCATTTTGCCAGTTACAAAATATGTAACTACGTAAAACATTCAGACTGGTAAATACAGCACTTATAGCATCTAAATACTTATTTTACTAGATGACGGCTTGCCTATGAAGCAACTCTGTTTACTGCTTACAAAAAATAGGTTGCTACCTAGTCCCTGGTGAACTTTATCCAATCTGTAACAATGTATAAAAAAAAAGATTTAAATTACCATCTGTAAAAAAAAATTCAGCCCATGGCAAACATTTTCAAATCTATAACTTGCTGTGTTTCTAAATGAAATGTAGCTTATATGAAATCTAATAGATATATGACTGTCTGAAGTGGAACATTCTACAGGATAGATCATAAATGAACAGCTACATCTCCAATATAATTATCACCTGCTAAATAATCTATTCAGTGCTGCATAGCACATGCATAGTTACATTTGTAAACGATTTCAGAATGCTATCACTGTCAATTTAACCTCATGCCAAGAATGTATTAATGCACAGGCTATGAATGTTTCTAATAGAGTAGTTATAAACAATAAATAAGGTTGAAAAGCCATATCTAGTTTATGCTGCATAAAATTCCTTGCAAGAAACACCAGCTTGAAATATCTAGTGAGGATGCACAGCTTCTTTAGTTAGATATCTGAATTATGGAATGTACTGTAGATGAACAAGGATGCACGGAATATCCCTGATAAATACACACTCACTGTGCCTTGACCAGTCCAGAGAGATGAAATTTGGGATATTCAACCTGATGCCTTCAGTCCAGCCACTGGTGAAGCTGGGATTGAAGGCTAATGATTGGCTGATATAGTCAGCCAATCAGATGCCAATTTTTCTTAAAATGAAATCCCTGCTCTCAGAACAGGGATTTCATTATGCATCTGTTGGATACTTAGCAGAGGGATACTCAATGTTCTTTCTTTTTTTTTTATTGTGGCAGGTTATTTAAAAATTTAAATTAGTTATTTTTTGGGTGACCCGTTTGCCTGGACCAAATATTTTATTTTAAATAAGGCTCTGGGGGCCATTGGGCAGCAGTGGGTCTGGAGACATTTGCCCAGAAGTCCATGGGGATGATAAAGGTATTTTTTGGTTTGCTTCATTTCGGTCTACTTTTTCAATAAACAGGGATAGGCACTGACACTGGTTATGGTGGACAATTACAGAACGTTGTGACAGACAATTTTATGATGCTCTATAGACTGTTCTTGCCACAGACGCTGGTGTGATTGTATAGATACTTTGCCTATCCATGACTAGAAAGCTCTTTTTAAAGTGGAATGATAACTTTAGTGTATGCTTCCTAAAAGCACTGGGCCTTTAGCCTACATGCTGCATGAGGCATGAGTGTTAGGGTTAATGTGGACCTGATTGGCATGAGGGCTGAGCAGGAATGGAGCGAGCATGAGACAAGATGGTGTGGGCCAGGTGTCAATCTTTGATTGGCTGAATGACTGAAAGGGTCACGAGATAGTGTTACGTGGTGGGGAAACTGGTTATGACATTCAGCGGCATGAGGGCATCGGGACGGCAGACCAGTGATGATTACACAAGCCATAAAAGAGTGTCCCTCTCAGTTATATAATGTATATACATTTGTGCAGTTATGGTTGTTTGTGTTCAGAATTATGCTGACATCTCAATATTAGAACCACATTTCCATTTTAAGAACTTGTCTTAACTATTTGAATATGGGTGAGGGAGGTAAACCACAGATAGACATATTTGCATAGCTTTTTCTTCATTGTTATTTTTCACACCAAATGATGATAATGACTACTCTGGCTAAGTCAACCAATGCCAGCAAGTAGACTTTGCTCCCAGTATGCGTTGTGTGATGCATCATCTTTTAGAACACTTGGAAAGAACATCCCTATGGAATCTTATACACACGTAGAGAGCATATTTTTTAAGACTCTCTTTTCTGTGCATAATTAAATTGTCACTCATTGCAATATCACGGAGATGTACTGCACGTCACAGGGTGTGACTGGACTACAGGTATATTCATGGGATAAAAAAAATCTTGAAAATTTCAAACAATGTACATACCATTTAGATTTTTTTTTTAATTCTTCAAATGTATGACGTAATGCTACGTCAGGAATTATTTTATTGTTCATATTATTGAGTGACAATGTGATATCATGCATGCTGACAATTGTAGATACCGCATCTGTACTAAAATATTACACTTGGCATGGGTTCTAAACATATTTAGTATTACAGACACAATGGGATTTCAGAATAACACATACAATAATGCATCAAAAACACAATGTTATCTAATTAAGTACCTATTAATTAGAGGAATAAGAAAACTCTGGCAGTATCACAGTCTCGGAGGAATAATATTGACACCTGTGATTTAGAAGCAGACTATATGGCCCTGTCATTCATACAAACACTATTATTACAAATATGCAGGTTCTAGCCACATTATTTTATGTGCTCTTTCATTATATTATCCCTTTGTATGTTATAGTTGTTGCTACTTTTAGTAATAGGCAATAAAGTGTTTCAAATAGCAGAAATGAACAAAAGGTTAGATATGATTCTAAATCTGTCAAACTATTTATGATTTCAGAGCTTCATCTAAGACTTTACTGCACCTTAATAAAACTGAATAATCTCTAATAGTTTATCTAAATATGATCTCTTTAAATTGTAATTAGGTTAATTTTTTCTCATTATTTCTGTCATTTAGCCAAAATTCTGGTAGCAATTTTAGAGTTCAATCATTATTAGCTGATTTACTATTCATGGAGATATAAATGCATATAATGTGCTCTTTGAATTAATTGCAATAGCCATGAATTGGCCGATGATGATTTTGTTATGTATATCAGTGCTGCAGAGGCCTGAATGCATTACAGTAGAAAGAAGGGCATTTATAAACAAGCAAACTGGGCACTGCGTCATTACCATTTTAGTCCACAAATTACCAGTTTAATATATAATAAAGTTCAATTTTAAGAACTTTTTTCATGTTTGCTATTTACACTAGTTACTTGCATTTCCTGTTCCTATCACTTGTGTAATCAACTAAAGTATATAAAAATGTGTGAAACGTGGTGAAATGGTAACAATATGGGTGGAATCACATGGGGGCCACCTTGGCATTCAACAAACCTTTTTGAACTAGGCTTGATGAAGTCTTCTAAATTTTTCCAGGCCCATCTGCTTGAAGGTGGACTGAAACACTGTAAATGTAAGGTGTTGTGGAGTCCATATTTATTTTTGTATATAAGAGAGTTTGATTGAAAGCTAGAATGCTGGCACGAGCCTGAACAAACCACAGCACTGTTTGTAACAGTGCCACCAATGTTTCTCACTCTGTATTGAAGACCATAGTCATCCACTCACCATCTCCAGAGGTGTGTTTGCCATATTGAGGTAGTGACTTTAGAAATTAAAAGTCTGATCACTGGGGGGGGGGGGGCTTCACTGAATAATTCTGTTACTAAGATCTTGCAGAGGAAGGTTGTCAGCTATGTGTTCTTTAACACAATGCTAGGCAAATGATTGTAATAAATGTTATAAATTGAAAGGATAACCATCCATAGTTAGACTATGGCTGAGCATGAAGAAAGTTTTCATGCAGAGCAATTTTTGTATAAAATCCTGCACTGTGTTCTGTACGACTGTGCCTAGCTGAGCATGATGAGAAAGCCAGCACATTTTCTGCCTCAAGTTCCATTAATTTTACATATTTATTCTTTTTTTTTCTTTTTTAAAGATTTTATTTTTCTTTCTTTATACGAAAACAACAATGACACAATGACACACTGATACATATTTATCCTATTTCATCCGAGCTTTAGTGCACGTTCCCTCAAACTCTTATAAAGAACACATTGCTGACAAAACTTTACTCTGAGTTATCTTAGTAGGAGATTTCCCCCTTTAGTGAAGCTATATTGATCACTCTTGTAACTTCTGAAGTAAGACTTTTAACCTCTAACCAAACAGGCAAACACACCCCTGGAGAAGGTGACTATTACCTGCAATACGGGGTTAGAAACCTTGGCAGCACTGTTGGAAATAACGTTCCAGTTAGTTCTGGAACCATATTTCAACCAAAATCTATTGAAGAGGATTGTGACACATACTTTGATTATGCACCATGCAACATTGCCAGCGTATATAGTATTTTGGTGACAAATGGCATTTTCTGTTCCGTGTGATCACTAAGTATATCTCACAGGGAAAACACAAAGAGCATTTTGAAACTGTTTCCCTTATAAATGGAGTTAGACTATCGGTTTGTGAGCAGGACTCCTTCCATCTTATTTATGTATCAGACAGATGATGGCTGGCAAGGGGGACAGAAAGACAGTTCACCCCAAGCTGCTCTCTAACCTGCCCCAAAGGGCTGAGACAATACCACTTTTCACTTCTAAGGGCCACATTGTGTAGCACGTTCCATCTTTGCATGCACTTATATGTCTGTCTGTCAATCTCTGTACCTTATCTGTCAACATAGCTAAGACATTGTATATATATATATATATATATATATATGGAAACATTTCACCAACTTCATTCATGAGTTAAACAATTAATATATATTGTCCCTTTGTCCATCTTATTGATTATGTTAACAAGACACAAGATAGGTGCTCAAAAGGAAAGGTGGGACCGTATACCAGAGTAAAATACAAAACAATGTAATAATACATATAAAACAAACACATAAAATAAATAGTTAATTAGAAAAAACAGTAATAAAAATCATTATTCAGCACTAGTAGGCAGTTTCTGATTGAAGATAATTTGACACATTTTGCCTTTGGCAGTGGCTTGTGTATGTACTCCTACTTTTCCTTTTGAACGCTAGAACCCTCATAGCCTTCCTTCTTTGGGCTATAGGGAATGACCCCTTGTGTGTTCTTTAACAGCACTCCAGAGGGGGTGACACCCGTGCTTCCGGCACCGCCTGCATTAAAAAAAAAAAAATCAAAAACTTACCTCCTTGCTGCTGTCTCCCGGTGCAGGTCCGTGGCTGTGAGGGAAGCGTTGTGCGCTCCCCTCCAGCTGTGCGGATCAATAAAGTTTGTTCAAACTTTTTTTTTTAAACAAGCTGTATTGATCCGCACGGCTGGAGGGGAGGGCACAACGCTTCCCTCACAGCCACGAACCTGCACCGGGAGACAGCAGCAAGGAGGTAAGTACTGGCTGGGGAAGGGGGGAGGAGGATGGCATAATGAGCATACTGAGGGTCAAAATCCTGGCATATTAATTGGCTATATCCTGGCATATTAAATGGCAATACCCTGGCATATTAATTGGCATATCGTGGAGCAAAAATTCTGGCATATTAATTGGCATATTGGGGGGCAAAATCATGGCATATTAAATGGCATATTGGGGGGCAAAATCATGGCATATTAAATGGCATATTGGAGGGGCAAAATCCTGGCATATTAAATGGCATATTGGGGGCAAAATCCTGGCATATTGGGGGGCAAAATCATGGCATATTGAGAGCAAAATCCTGGCATATTAAATGGCATATAGAGGGGGGGGGGGGGGCAAAATCCTGGCATATTAAATGGCATATTGGGGCAAAATCCTGGCGTATTGAGAGCAAAATCCTGGCATATTAAATGTCATATTGGGGGGCAAAATCATGGCATATTAAATGGCATTTTGGGGGGCAAAATCCTGGCATATTAAATGGCATATTGGGGGCAAAATCCTGGCATATTAAATGGCATATTTAGGGGCAAAATCCTGGCATATTGAGAGCAAAATCCTGGCATATTAAATGGCATATTGGGGGGGGGGGGGAAATAATGGCATATTGAGAGCAAGATACTGGCATATTAAATGGCATATTGGGGGGCAAAATCCTGGCATATTGAGGGGCAACATCCTGGCATATTAAATGGCATATTGGGGGGCAAAATCCTGGCATATTGAATAGCTAAATCATGGCATATTGAGTGGCTAAATAATCCTGGCATATAAAGTTGCAAAATAATCCTGGCATAATGAATGGCTAAATCCTAGCATATCGAGGGGTTAAATACTGGCATATTTTAATTTGCAAAGTGATGCTGTGGCATGGTCTGTGGGGCAAAATAACACGTACTATGTGGAAAGTGACACTGGCTAGTTCTGTGGGGCAAAGTGACACTGTGGCATGCCAAATCGTGTAGGTGCAATATGAGTGCAAGCCAAGTGCTGTGGGTGCAATATAGGTGCATGGCAAGTTCTGTGGGTACTGTATGGTGCTGTGTTAAGTCCTTTAGGTGCAATGTGGGTGCAGAGGAAGGGAATAAAAAATAGGAATGCAATATTTCAATAACATTTGTATTAAATAGAATATTAAATAATTCAAATAAGTATAAATGCAACTAGTTATAGAGAGATATCTGTGTTTATAGATATGTATTGTTTTTGAATTGTACAATTGTCACCTTGTGGGGCTCCTGTGTGTCGCACAATTAATGGCGGTCCCATGTGTGGCATATTTAGTGGGCCCCATGTGTGGCATAATTAAGGGGCTCTTTTGTGTGGCATAATTAAGGGGCGCCTGTGTGTGTGGCATAATAAATTGGCCTCCAAGGTGAGGCATAATTAATGGGGCTTTGGTGTGGCATAATTTATGGGGCTCCTGTGTGTGGCATAGTTATGGGCTCCTGTGTGTGGCATAGTTAAAGGGCTCCTGCGTGTGACATAATTTGTGGGGCTCCTTTATGTGGCATATTTAATGGGCCATCTGACTGGCATTACTAAGGAATCTGTTTGGCATGGTATTGGAGGAAACCCAGGGGGGGTGACACCATGAGTTACCGCACCGGGTGACACCAACCCTAGTGACACCTCTGCATTATTCCACCCCTGCTTTATAAACTTGCAAAATACTACATATTGCATATGGCTACTCTACATAAGTCATTTTAATGTAATGAATGTAATACATGTTTCCCCATTTCACCAACATGTCATTTGTCTTTGCATATAAGCAATGAGTATTTTATACCTAAGTGCCCCTATTTAGGACCAGAATACCTCCTTGCTCTGAGCTCAGAATTTGGAGTTTGTATAACGGTATCACAGAGAAATAATATTTGCAATAAAGTGAGAAAAAAAAAACTACCACAACTAGAGGACATAGTCTAAAATTAGAGGGGCAACGATTTAAAAGTAATATCAGGAAGTATTGCTTTACTGGAAGGGTAGTGGATGTATAGAATAGCCTTCCAGCTGTAGTGGTAGAGGTAGAAACAGTCAAGGATTTCAAGCATGCTTGGGGTAGGCACAAGGCTATCCTAGCTATATGATAGGGAACTAATAATAGTATTTAGAAAATTGGGCAGACTAGATGGACCGAATGGTTCTTATCTGACGACACATTCTATGTTTCTATTAAAATGTTGTAATTGTGGTTTTATATATTTGTGTAAATAAAATACTTTATTCTGATTCTAAATGACTTACCAAAGTACATAAATTCAAAATAAAGCATGGATTACAATAACTATTATTATTATTTATTGATAAAGAGTAAGCAAATTTGACAGCTCAGAACATTTCTATGAGCATTGCATTACCCAAGATGACACAAAAAAAGAGTGATTTAATTAATGGGGTTAGAAAGGGGTTTCCTTAAGAGGGTCTATTTTTAAGTAATGAGTCGTGGAAATCTGGAGTTTATGTGGAAATGAGATCCAGAATTTCAGGCAGATGTAATTCCCCTGTATCAGCTATCGGTAACCCACACCATAGCTACACAACTCCCAACTTTCCTCCCTGGCGAATCTAGACAGCAGGTGCGGAGTTTGGTGGGTTGGGTGTCAGCGCTACCATGAATGCAAGGTAGTTCTGTCACTGAAGCTGGCAGGCACAGTAGTCATTCTCCTGTGTTCCAGCCCCCAGATCATTTGATCAGGAATGCTCACAGAGCTCTACCTCTATCCTACAAATTGGGACAGAGGTAGAGCTAGACAGGACAGACATAACAAATCGGGAGCTCACCCACGAGGTGAAAAGAAAGAAATGGTAAAACAAACATTATTATGAAAATAGGCTGTGCAATTCCCCAAAACATAAAATGTGGCCACTGACCTATAACATGACTCAAATTAAGTTTAAATGTGCAAACATTTAGAGTACACGTTTTAATCATGGCCAACCAATAATCGCACCATATCATTTTGCATGTAGTAAGTAGAGTTGAGCGGACACCTGGGTTTTCGGGTTCGGCCGGACATCAGAAAAAAGTCCGGGTTCGGGCTCGAACTTGACCCGAACTTGACCCCGAACCCGAACCCCATTGAAGTCAAAGGGGACCCGAACTTTTGGCCACTAAAATGCCTCTAAAAAAGTCCTGGAAAGGGCTAGAGGGCTGCAAAAGGAAGTAAAATGGGGGTAAGAGTAGGACAAGTGCCCTGCAAACAAATGTGGATAGGGAAATAACTGCAAATAACATAAAATTCATACAAATTTAAAATACAGCTGAGCCATAAAATAGCACTAGATGGAATCTTTGATTTTAGTTTTGGAAAAACATAAATCTAAATCTAAAGCATGGCTGCCAGGAGGATCAACAGAATTATCCATTTGAGAGAGGGTTGGAGTGCAGGGTATTCTCTTTCAGTTTATACTAAGCGACCCATAGGTTGACGAGGCGGTGACCGTGGCTGTGTAGGTGGAAGCGGCGCTGGAGGAGGAGGAGGAAGAGGTAGCCAGAATTTTTCAAAGTGCGCCGTAAGCACAGTATTGGACTGTTCTATTTGACTCTCAGACAGTGGTGTATCTTGGTTTTGTGCTGCCCTAGGCAGACAAAATTTTGGCACCCCCCCCACCTATACACGATGCACACCCACGACATGACCCATTACCCACGTTGCACACCAAGGACATGCCCTATCACCAAATTTACATGCCTCCATAACCCCATTACATACACATTGCCAATATTATTTGCCATTAATATTCCCCAAACAATTTGCCCATTAATACGCCAGTTTCATTTGCCATTAATATGCCCCAGCCAATTTGCCCAATAATATGCCAGTATTATTTGCCATTAATAAGTCACAGCCAATTTGCCCAATAATATGCCAGTATTTGCCATTTAATCTGCCACTGCCAATTTGCTCAATATTATGCCACTATTATTTGCCATTTAATATTACCCTGCAAATTTGCCCAATAATATGCCAGTGTTATTTTCCATTTAATATTCCCCAGCCAATTTGCCCAATAATATGCCAGTGTTATTTGCCATTTACTATGCCCCAGAAAATTTGCTCACTAATATGCCAGTGTTATTTGCCATTTAATGTGCCCCTGCTAATTTGCCCAATAATATGCCAGTGTTATTTGCCATTTACTATGCCCCAGAAAATTTGCTCACTAATATGCCAGTGTTATTTGCCATTTAATGTGCCCCTGCTAATTTGCCCAATAATATGCCAGTGTTATTTGCCATTTAGTATGCCCCAGCCAATTTGCCCAATAATATGCCAGTGTTATTTGCCATTTAATATTCCCCAGCCAATTTGCCCAATAATATGCCAGTGTTATCTGGTATTAATATGCCCCAGTAAATTTGCCCAATAGTATGCCAGTGTTAATTGCCATTAATATGCCTCAGCCAATTTCCAATGCATCCCCCCATCTCTCCCAATGCATCCCCCCAGCACTTACCTTTTTACCGGGTGGCTAGTGGCAGACAGCATGGAGTCCTCCATGCTGCCTGTTCAGCTCCCCGGCGGTTGTGCCGACAGGTCATGTGACCCGGATATGAAGTGCACCGCAGATATGAAGTGCACCGCAAGACGCAAATGTACTGTTTAGCTCCCAAAACAATTATAATTTTTCAAAGTGCGCTGTAAGCACAGTATTGGACTGTTCAATTTGACTCTCAGATATGAAGTGCACCGCAAGACGCAAATGAACTATTTACCACCCAAAACTATTAGAATTTTTCAAAGTGCGCTGCAAGCACAGTATTTGACGGTTCTATTTGACTCTCAGATATGAAGTGCACCGCAAGACGCAAATGTACTATTTACCACCCAAAACTATTAGAATTTTTCAAAGTGCGCTGTAAGCACAGTATTTGACGGTTCTATTTGACTCTCAGGAGTAATACATGTAATGCTATTGCTATTCTATAAACCGAAATAGAGTCCCCATTCATAAGAATTTCCCCATTCATAAGACTTTCGGTTTATGGAATACATATTCCTATTCTATAAACCGAAAGTCTATAAACCGAATGTCTTTCGGTTCATAGACTTTCGGTTTATGGAATACATGTAATGCTATTGGCTTTCTATAAACCGAAATAGAGTCCCCATTCATAAGAATTTCTTATGAATGGGGACTCTATTTCGGTTTATAGAAAGCCAATAGCATTACATGTATACCATAAACCGAAAGTCTATAAACCGAAAGACATTCGGTTTATAGACTTTCGGTTTATGGAATACATGTTATGCTATTGCTATTCCATAAATCGAAAGTCTATAAACCGAAAGACATTCGGTTTATAGACTTTCGGTTTATAGACTTTCGGTTTATGGAATACATGTAATGCTATTGGCTTTCTATAAATCGACATAGAGTCCCAATGTAATCGCCGAACCCCGAACTCCAACACGAACATACAGGTGAATGTCCGTGTTCGGGTCCGGGGTCCAAAAACCGTAATGTTCGGTACGAACCCGAACAGTGCGGTTTGGGTTCGCTCAACACTAATAGTTAGGGGTTCTTGCATTAAATTATCACTTCCTGATAAGTTTAATTTTAGTTTGAATTATCATGACTGTGAGCTCTTTTTTTTGGGGGGGAGCAGTATTTTGTTTTTCGCCCCAGGCAGCACAATGTCTTGGCCCTGGATACAGTAGTTAAAATATTGTGTATGAGAGAAGCAAGGTGTGTTAAGGTAGTTGGGGAGCAGTGGCGGAACTGTCATTATCGCAGGGGTCCCAGCTGCGACCGGCCGCATCACACCAGGGGCCCATCTGCCCTGTTGACCCCTGCGACCCAGATTAAAACCTGTACTATGCGATCTGAAGTGATCGCATAGTACAGGCCCTTCATAGAGAGAAATGTGGCCTGTGTGACATTGTCACCGGTAGCTGTACCTCCGCTGGTCTCCCGCGAGGGGGTGAAAGCTCCACCCCCTCACGCTCTGAGCCTCCTAGAGCGCCGGATGTCCGTGACATCCTGGAGCTCCGACAAAAACAGAGGCTGGAGCAACCCCCCTCCCTGCAATGAAAGGTAACCATGCAGGGAGGTGGACAAGCACCAAAAAATCTGTGGGTATGTATGTAAGTATGTAAGTCTGTATGAATGTAAGTATGTAAGTCTGACTGTATGTATGTAAGTGCAAGTCTGACTGTGTGTATGTAAGTGCAAGTCTGACTGTATGTATGTAAGTGCAAGTCTGACTGTATGTATGTAAGTGCAAGTCTGACTGTATGTATGTATGCAAATGCAAGTCTGACTGTATGTATGTATGTAAGTGCAAGTCTGACTGTATGTATGTGAGTGCAAGTCTGACTGTATGTATGTATGTAAGTGTAAGTCTGACTGTATTTATGTAAGTGCAAGTCTGACTGTGTATGTATGTAAGTGTAAGTCTGACTGTCTATGTAAGTGTAAGTCTGACTGTCTATGTATGTAAGTGTAAGTCTGACTGTCTATGTATGTAAGAGTAAGTCTTACTGTGTGTGCATGTAAGTGTAAGTTTGACTGTAAGTATGGAAGTGTAAGTCTGACTGTGTGTGTATGTAAGTGTAAGTTTGACTGTATGTATGGAAGTGTAAGTCTGACTGTGTGTGTATGTAAGTGTAAGTCTGACTGTGTGTGTATGTAAGTGTAAGTCTGACTGAATGTAAGTAAGTGTAAGTCTGACTGTGTGTATTTATGTAAGTGTAAGTCTGACTGTGTGTGTATGTAAGTGTAAGTCTGACTGTATGTAAGTAACTGTAAGTCTGGCTGTGTGTATGTATGTAAGTGTAAGTCTGACTGTATGTAAGTAAGTGTAAGTCTGGCTGTGTGTATGTATGTAAGTGTAAGACTGACTGTGTGTGTATATGTAAGTATAAGTCTGAATGTATGTAATTATACCAGCTATATATAATTAAAGTGTGCATTTTTGCTGGGTTTCTAATTTCACCCAAAGAGAATAGATATGTGGAAAACCCCTGTAACTTTTAAAGAGGTAAAAGCAAACATATCTAAAGCATTCACATATTCTTAAAACATGCATAAAATGCAGAATTGAAACCAAAATTAGCAATATGAGTAAATATACAAAAGATGGACTGAAATGGTTCTGATCTGTCCTCATAATCTATTTTTCTATGTAATGATTAATTAAATATTAATTTGCAATAAAAGGAGCATAACTCCTTAATAACAAATGCCTTTAGACATTCATTCTGTGTGATGCTACAGATATAATAGCAATTAGTCAGAGAGGGGGAATTTTTCACTTTGATAAATCTATGCAATGGTCACATATATCTCGTTTCATAATTTGCACAACCAGTCTGATGTCTGAAATAATGGATCTTTCTCTGACAGATGGATCTGTAAGGAAATTGAATGGATTTTAGAACTTGTTTGCAAGGATGATATCTCTAATGACATCAAATTGTGGTTAAGAGGCTGCAGGATATTAATATTAACAATGTAAATAACATGCAATTCATCAGAGGGCAAAGAGAACTTGTCTCTCATTTTCAAAGGATATGCTTTACTTAATCAAAACTAATTAGCAGTGATTTTCACAAGGAATAAAAAAAATAATCACATTTGCTTTAAAAATGTTAAACAGCTTTATAAATGCAAAACTCTGTTTTCCAAAGACAATTTTAGGCACATTACCAAGACTTTAAATATGTACAAATTATACCCAAGATTATTGTATCATACAACACACATGAAAGAAGATGATTTTGTTAATATCACAAAATGTATTTTGCATCAAATATGTAAATATAAATTTCATATTTGAACTGCGCAGTTTGTTTTCTGAATCTGCTATGTGTACGATCATAATAATTTACATTACCATAATTACTCTGTCTAATATACAACACTGTCCAGAAACATTTTTTTAAGTGCAATATTGCACAACTGACGTCCCAAGCTACAGATTACTTTCTGTAATGATGTTAACAGCAATGTAGGTATTAACCACTAAGCATTCAGCTATGAAAATATTGCTTGTTTTCCTATTTTTCTTTAATATTTAACCTAGCTTTGGAACCAGCGAGGGTATTCCCATTTAAGTGCATTAACAAGATCATGTCATCTAACTATTGGTTATCCTCTGAATATAGAGGATAAAAACAATATCAGTATACATTGTGTTAACAGAAAAGCAAGCAAATGCACATATTAAGAGAGAAATGTGTGTTAAATGCATCTGTTCGTTTCTCCTGTTTATGACATCACCTATGACTTTGTATGCAAATGACACATTTCTCATTGAAATGTAATTTGCATGTCAAGCCCCAGGTGATATTATAAACAGGAGACTCCGCAGACACATTTAAAACTAATTTTTCACTTAATATATGCATTTGCTTGTAATTCTGCTGAGACAATGTAAAGAGTCCCGTTAAGCGGTTACTTGCTTGATCACCTTAGAAACAAAAGCACCTAGTGCCTGCACTGCAGGGCAAATCAGTTGCTTTATTCCTTGATTTAACTAACAGGCTTCACTGCCCATCCAAACCCTTAGCTATGCTATCACATACATATGGTGTGCACTACGGAGTCAGTGTGCTCTGCACTGCATGGCCGTGATGCAGCAGGATCATTTTCTTAGCAAACAAAACGTGGACAAAGTAAGTGGCAGAGATGAGAAGGTGGGAAGACGTGACCAATAGGAAGAAAGAGCAAAAAGATGGTGTGGGGGCCCACGTCTGATTATTTTCACTCAGGTTCCGCCAAAACCTAGAACCATCCCTCTATATAACAGACAGTGAAGAGAAAGAATTCACACATCTTTGTAATAGGCATAAGGAGCTAGTTGCCACTTTTTCCTTTACAGTAATTTCTTGGATATTGAATCACTGTGAGATATAGTGACACAGTATTTTGCTCATTGTATTCTGTGAGTGGTTCCATTACAAAGCACAATGGGAGGTCATTGCTAAGATCAGTTGATCAAGAAAACCAATAGAGTGTCCCATGAATGGAGTTGGAAAGTTTGCTGAACTTGGGATGATCCTGAGTTCTAGTAGAGAGTACCAGCTGTACTTGGATTGATCCTGAGTTTCTAATGAAGAGTACCGGCTTTCACTTGGATTGATCCTGAGTTTCTAGAGTATACTATTGGCTGTCACTTGGGATGATCCTGAGTTTCTAGTGGAGAGTACTGGCTGTCACTTGGGATGACCCTGAGTTTCTAGTGGAGAGTAACGGCTGTCACTTGGGATGACACAGAGTTTCTAGAGGATAGTATTGGCTGTCAGTTGGGATGACCCTGAGTTTCTAGTGGAGAGTAACGGCTGTCACTTGGGTTGATCCTGAGTTTCTAGAGGATAGTATTGGCTGTCAGGTTCTCTTTGTTGGGTGGGAAAAGGGGTAAAATTCTATGGTGGTTTTCAATGCACACATATATCTAGTACCGTACTTTGTAATTAAAAAGATTATTTAATGGTCAGGAACGGTCAGAAGTCACCAGCATACCTTTAAGAGAGTTTAACCCCAGCCTTTTAATTCAAAGGCATTAAGCCCAAAGATGGGCCAAAGGGCTAGAGGTTCCCTAGAATTCAAGGTAACTCTGATGACAAGGCAGCAGGAGGTTAGCGGGAGACATCGGTAGTGTAGTCAGAACAAAATAAGATTAGCATAGTCAGGAACAAGCTAGAAATAAGAGCATGCAGTGGATGGCTGTTGTAGAAGAATGGAAAAAGATCAAAGCCAAGCCAGCAGCTCAGTAATAGGATCATAGGAGAACAGAAATGCCTCAGTGTAATGCACTTAGCAAGCCAACATTTTAGTCCAGTGAGAGGAAGGGAATGCTGGCCACAAATATGCTGCAGCCAGGTCTTCCCATATTTGGTGATGAAAGACTGAACCCTCACTTTCTTCCATTCTGCTATCTTGGCTAAGTGCAAAAGAAGTCACATACACCTTACTAAGAACAACAAATGTGCTAGTAGCAGACATCTGTGCAAACGCAGCAAAGCAGCCACACTGGGGAGTCCTGACAAGCACAAATATGAACAAATGAGGAAAGGCAAATTGTAACACTAAGACATTTCTTCCATTCCACATTTAGGCTTACAGAGGTTTTACACACTTTTGTTTTTTTGTTTAAAGAATTGTATTAATAAGTTTGAAGCATAATAAACATACAAAGGTATGGTGTAAGGCAGGGAAGTCAAGTGTGTGTTAGTTTGCCTCTCTTGCTGGAATCAAAAGGCTACATAATTATCTTTGTAAAAGGTAACCATGCTACGCTGTTAATGGAGATCTCACATTGCAAAGTACTAGAGTAAACTATTCATTGGGTATTACCCAACTGTGGTGGAGATTGGAATGATGGTCTAACTGTACAGCAAAGTCTGGACATCCACAGAGATCGCCCTATTTTACAATGGCTCAGTGGAAACATCAGCATATAGTGCCTCACATAATAACAGTTCTATAGTACGTACACCCTAGTATTGATATGATAAAAAAAGGAAATAAATAAATAGAAAAACAGAAGAGATAGGGAGAAATGAGCTCTCACTAATTGTAGAGGATTTGTGTTCAGCTGGCCATAGAAGATAGAAGACCATGGCTCCCAAATAGCTTACTACGTATCCATCGTGTCATGGAGTCCAGTTTTCTCCTCCATTACAAAGAGGTTCCAGATATTGCAGTGGTTAAGAGGTTCAGGTTAAGTTGGTGAGACACCCTTCCATTGTTTTGCAATTGCACGTGTTGTAGCTGCACAGATTCTTCGTGTTAGTTGGTTTTGTTGTTTAGCAAGTGATGGTTTGTAGGTAGGAAGCTGTTTCCCCACAGTCATGGAAACAAACTCCATCCAAATAAGGAATTTTGGTTTTCAATATCATTGGATCGAGGTACCAGTAGTAGGTTACCCCAATACCTGACAAGGTGCAAGCTTTCAAAGAGTGAATGTTAATGAAGAAACCGCACTATTCCTCATTTGTAAAGAGAGTCTGGAGATCCTCTTCCCATCCCTGCTTAAATTTAAGAGAACTTGAAAATTGCTTATCAGGAACATATGTTTAAAGTTGTTAGATTAGTTGACGTTGACTTTTTTTAAACAGATACGTTTTTTCATAAAAAAAAGTCTCAGGACTACCGTACTTACATAATAATGCATTAACATTGCATAGTTATCTGTAGATATCTACATATTTAAGAGGGAGGAATTCAATGTGAGTCATTTAGTTGAGCAAAGTAGCTCATCCTGTTATTCAACAGTAGCGAACCTAAGGATGTCAGGCCAGAGGCAACCCACCATTGAAAGTTAATTGGTTGAAAATCCAATTGTAATTCATCATTATAAATAATAGGGGTAAGTTTTGAACCATGATGAGCGAGAGCTAGAGGTGGTTTGTAGATTTTCCATAATTTATAAGACTTACGGGTAGTGTAAAGGATGCCAGTGTTGCCGTGGAAGAGTTTAGGGATCCACATCAACATTTTGAGTGGGCTGGATTTCACAAGGTGTCTTTCATTGTCTCCCTAAAGCATTGTACCTTTTGGGTAAGACCAGGAATACATTTTCTTTACTCACTTTTTAACATGCACATATGGATTCATTTTTGATCTAAAATAATATTCTTCCTAAAAAATGAAGAAGTTTTATTTTTTTTGTTATTAAGTAGATCAAAGCTAATAATCTTTCAGCATTTAACAAAATCCCTAGAAAATTTAGTGAAATGTTAAAACAATTTTATGGTGTTCAAAATTCTCACAAATTGCGGAAATATATATAAAAAAAATCAAAACTGTAATACTATATTTCTGTTAACCGTCACTGTGAATAGAACGCTGCAATATTCTCTGAGGAATATTTAAAGTTTAAACAAATATGTATTTCCAAAAAGGCTAACTCCCGTTTATAGCCTCTTTATAGTGCATTTAATGTAAATTCTGCTTCATAAGTCTTCATCATTTCATAATCCATGTGTATTTGTGGTAAAATGGCAAGTTCCGGATAGACAAATGGTTCCATATTTTTATAAATGGAATATTTTGATGCTCCACATCCAACACAAGCAGCTCATTAGGCAGTCTAGCATCATACACTGACAAATACATTTCTCTTTGAAGTGGTTTATCTTTCCACAGTGATTGTTGCTGTAATTACAGAAATGATCTGCTGTTCTGTCACTTCCAGTAAAATGTGTCATATAAAATTAAACAATTCATGTACAAACCAGAGACGCACCTTAAAACAGACAACCAAGTGCTAATTTCATTTCAACCTACTGTCTTAACCCTGCGTTGTCGATTGCGTAGTTATTTATTACATACATTGCTCTCAGCATTCCCTTCCTCTCACTGGACATGTGCTCTTGGTGATGAAAATTCATAGAGGTTTGTGATACACATACCTGCAAATAAACTGTATACTAAATGTATACAATGTAAAACTGATAATTAAGGAGTGCCTGCTTGTTCTCTATCTTCCAACATCCCATGCATTTTACACAAAGCATACTCGTCAACAGTCAAGTTTCATAGATTGTACCACAGTGAATGTAAGACAAGGAATAATGATATTTTCTTTAAGTCATGGATTGTTGCGAGAATGTTTTAAACTTCATGTGGAAGCAGGCCTCACTTTACATCTTCGGTAAGAGTCTATATATGTATTGATGATGATGCACAGACAGGATTGGAGTCCATCAACCAGATCAGCTACATTATCAGCCAATAAAAGTCTCTTATTTCTCAGAGCCTCAGGGGTTTGAGTTATAGCAATCAGTAAGTAACAAGGAAGGAGTAGTCACAACAAGCTAGGACTGGTAGGTAGGAGAATAGAGGATAGACAGTTTGGCATAATTAAAACAAGGAATTGAATGTTAATGAATAAGTATGTTTATTCAAACAATGGATTATATTATGCATAAAAAGGACTTGTCATTTTAAAGTCAGAGAGGTCCTTTAACTGTGTACGCAGAAAAAATGTTTTTCAAATATATGTACTAAGCAGAATTCCAAACTTTGTTCTTCACATAAAAGCTGCACATTTAAGTAGGCACCACTGATTAAAAAAAATCCTGTAAGGATTTTGAGAATTCAAATAATTTATTTGCAATATTTAGACCAATTTTACAATTTACATCTTAAAACTTTACTACCCAGCTCTAATACCACAAGAGATTCTGGATAAGGAAATACAAATGAGGCAATAAGTAATTCTTGTATCCACTTTATAATACAGTGCTTTCCCATTGCCCTGAGTGTGTGCTCCACTTATAAACCTCATGGTTTGGGTACATTCTTTCTATCCAGAGTATATTATGTTCCTGACAACAAAGAATCACTGGTTCCTCTGATTTCAGTGTTTTCATGCTATGGTTGTTGTAAGACCACTTTGATTTAACTTGTACTTCCCAAAAAAGGAGTACAATTTTAATGGATTTGGGGAGCATGCAGTTCCAATGTTACCATCAGTCTAGCTGTGTGTTATAACCCGTCAATCCTTCATATTAATATTTCCAGGCACAGAACATACTCACTACTGTGTTCAACAGGAACATTTTTTTTTATCTGCAGATCATTTTTGACATAAAGGTATCAATTATTTTTTTTCCCAGAATATGTTCTATTTCTGAGGTAATCCTCTGGGACATAATATGTAAATTCCTTATATTGAGTGTTTATGCCTGAGTACATTTGCCCATCCTAACTATAGGGAGCTATGAGTCTCCTTTCCTTTTGTTCCTCTACATGTATGTGAGCCTATTCAAGGATGTCATTAGGCGACATGGTCTATGATCTCATCAGTGTATGATAATTCATAGATCTTCCTTCTGAGGTGGGATAGTTAAATTGAGGTAGACACACACACAAAAAATCACCACCTAACGCCTCTACTAGGACAGACATTATTTTTATCCAAAACAGCATGTGCTATCCTATTTTTATTACTTAATTTATTGCCATATAAAACCAAACTTGTCATCAAGTCATTAAATGGCTTTCCTTTCAGTATATAGCCATAATAATTTCCATTTCACCAAGAGTTAGGTATGCACCATTTTGTTTATTTTTTGGAGGATGAACGTATTCCCTTCCCTAATTTCTGCCCTTTCTTGAGATCCAGTTTAAACGATATTATTGTGATTGTCACTATAAAGGTAAGTTAAAGTGAAAAACACTATCTTAAATATGTGGTTTGGGGATCTAAAACCGAGCTGTATAATGCGCTTGATTCAAACACATGAGAAATGTACTTCATATTATTGAATACCATACACTGAGGGAGGAATCACTGAAAAGTGATAACTGAATTGGGCCCAATGGTTCAATGTTAGCTTCAGATTGTGCAATATATTTCTGTTTATAAATAAATAAATATAATTTTATTTATTTTTTCTTAAAGACGGGTTAGTCAAGGATAAGAAAGAAGTGTTATAATCATAGGCAAATTCAACTAAAACATTAGGATGTGGCACAAATTGGGCAAATAACCAGTACATACTTCCAGTTATGCCAGGACAGTAAAAATATGCAAATTATGCTATCAGAGCATTGTGGGAACTGTATTGAAGAACATTAGGAAAGTAATCGGCATACGGGAGTATGGTACATTTGCAGCAATGATAGTAATGTAACGTTAAGTTACAAAATGATTGGAATGTAAACCTCTCTCTGCTATTGTGAAAAGACTAGTGTCTGATATAAATGCTATGCCCTGGTAACATCCCCACATGTCAAGGCTATGTGAAAATAGCAATAATATCCCTCTAGTGTTAACTCCTTTTCTGGGAAAAAATAGACACTATATTATACTGCCGAGGACAATGGAGGATAAAACATACACCTGTAGTTTCTTGTGCAGTGGAGACCTGTGATGTGTTTCAGATCAGGTAGGACCATTTTACTATATCATTGGAAAGGGGTGGTCCGTAATGGTACAATTGATCTGCTCCTGACTGTCTACCACTGTCAATCTGCAGTGTGAGCCGGATTCCCCCCCCCCCCCTCCCATTTTTGGTTTTCAAATTCAAGTTATCTTATTATGAATGGTTCTGCAGTATCTGTTTACAACAGTCCATCGTGCTTGCACACAGTTGAGCTATCCCCTAGACTACTTAGTCTCTTGCTCAGTCCAACCTTTTGAGAGACAAATGTCAAGGGACATTTTATAAAAAAGATTGAGATGACACAGAAATAGCAGTTTAATATGACACAAACATTTAGACTCCATGAAAACCAAGAACCTCTTAAAGTTCATGACTTATTACCCAACTTGTTTAGTACTTCCCCCTAATTTCCCTTTTGTGTATATCACCAGGTATGACAGATGGATTTACTCCATTTTACCATTTGAAGCAGAGCGAGATTGTCCCAATGCAAATATCAAATACAAAGTGTTGAGATTGACAGTATGAAATAAAAAGCAATAACATACGATTAGGTGGAAAAAAACGATTGGCCGAAAGTGATGCAAAACTCTGGGTGGTGACAATAATATGTGTATTATTATTATTTTAGTACTATATGGCTAGCAGATTTCTCTCTCCATCTGTCAATATATCCTTGTTATATACTTATGTTTGTCTGTCTCTGTCTTTATTTGTTCAGCTTATAGATGTCTTTCCGTCTGCTCTGTTTTGCTTTTTTTCAGCCAAAAAGCCTCAGGCAGAAAATGCAGGGGGTGAATTTGTGTTGTGTGTTAGCACCATAATCGACGGGAAAAGTTTGGTTCTCAGCATGGAAGACTGGAAAAGTTTTCTTGGACCCAAGTGATTGCAGTGGCTTATGGATGCAAACTTTTACATTAAAAATATAAAACATACTTGTTGCATAATGTGTCATATTATTTTTCTTTTTCACTTTTTATTTTTAGAATATGCCTCTCCATTGAAATGTTGGATTTGCCTATAAGTCTCTTGGATTTACTTAGATAAAATGGATTTATTTAATATTTTTGTGTGAGGTTAGAATTCATAAAAAATATATATATTTAAGAAGTTTTCAGAGTACAGCAATGTATTTAATAACATAAAATATATAAAACACATATAAATGTCATAGCTCATCCCCTTACAGACAAAGTTATTCCCTCACTGAATTAAGAAAAATGATTAAATAAACAGAGAAGCCAAGAAAGGGCATTTAATGAAGCTTTCTTGGAATGGATCCCAAATCTCATGAAGATCTACCTTCCAAACTATCTCCAATATGAAGGATTTTATCTGTTTCTTATTAAAATGTAGGATCATTTCAGAGATGTGTTATTTTCTCACTCCAGCAGGAGAAATTGTAGCTACATATAGAATGAACACAACACAAAAAAATGGATGTAAAAATATACTTAATAGCTACATGTCCAAGTTACCCAACATGGTTAACAAACTGAATAATTGTTCTCAAATCCTTAAATCTAAACTGATTAAATCTGCTGTGTTGAAACCAGGTTGAATTCAGAAATTAATTGGATAACTCAAATATATGACAGGTTGTACAAGGTTTAGATTTGGCTTTAACCATGTGCCCTTAAATAGAAATTTTACTTTTTAATGCATTTTATGGATTTTTTATTTTTTTAACTAATATACAGTGGTACATAGTCAATGAACTCCCATGTGCTATATAGATTGCAGTCATCCAAAAATGTCCCACTATATTTATACTTTAGTGTAATGATGTCTTGTAATTGCTTTTTAGCATATCATTAAATAATAATAGTTTTTATTGGTGGTCAGTATGTTTGGAATTAGATAGCATCCAAAGCACTTTTGGTTTACAAATTCAAACTGGCGTTTAATACTCTACAAAGTATGATATTTATCATGCAAGGATTTACATTCATTTTTACATATCTAATTATTTTCCATTGAGTGTGTATGGACTAGGAATGACACATAGGGATCCAAATAGGGCAAAAGGCAAAAGCTTATAGAGCCCTAAATTCTCTATAATATTATCCCCAGCAGAGTCAGTATTGAATCCAATACCAGTCCCCTCACTGCTCAGAAGGTCATTGTATAAAGGATAGAATAATAGTGCTTGACACCAAATGTTCTCTGCTCTGGGGTGAGTAGAAGATGTATTACATGACCTGGCTAAGCATTTTATACAGGGGTTATTTCATTTAGACTGTATTGACACTGCATGTAAATGATAAACATTAACAGAGCTTCCATTGTGTATTAATAAATATCAGCTTGTTGGTGTCAGCTTAGTCTATCAAGATATAATGAACGTGCCTTCCTATTTCTTCTTCTAAGCCAACAGCTTATAGTTGGTTCTGGTTGTCTCAAGACTATCTAATATCATAATATAATATCTGTGCCCCTGCTAAGCTCCAAAAGACTGGCATTTATTTGTAAAGGTTCATTCAGGAAGCCCTAGTGGTGAAACACATTGACACCACCACTTTGAACAAAGACTTAACAAGATCCTACCAACTGCTAACCATGAGCAAGTCAAGAGTTCCAACACTCCTATTAGCCACAGCCCTACAAATGCTGCCTTGTAAGATCCAGAGATTCTGCAAACTCACTGAAGCTGTCTAACTAATTTGAGCTTATTGAAAAGCATTATAAGAGATTGTTTATGACTTTGCTACATATGAGTGAAGCTCACATTGCTTAAAAACACCTTTCTACTGATGATCTTTACTATTACATGTTTATGTTCTGTTTTGTGTATGATACAACAAATCTTATGGAGTGAGCTGCCAAAAGGTGAGTGAAGCAGGTGCCACTGCCAATCTCACTCACTTGGTAGCAAATGGAAAACCGGCAACCCAATTATTGCAAGTCAAATCTATCCATTATATGGTACTCTGTTAAATGCTTCCTGAATAAATTTTCACATGGGTCAGTTGAAGCAAAAAAAATGCTGTTGTTTCCCAGTTGAGCACAACACGATCAATTATAACAGAAATGGTCCTCCACATAGTTACACTCACGAGAGTAGCTCTCTAAAAAAGAAACGCAGTCTAGCATTTCAGATGTGTTTAAAGCGAATTCTCGGATGCCCAAACAGACCTTGTTGTATGCTAGACGATGTTGCTCCAAATGTAGATTCTTGGTCTCCTGCTTGCTAAGTATAGCCAGATACGTACAGTAAACATTTGTTAACACTCGCTTTCAAGACAAGTGTATTGTATACAAGAAGACAATGATGAGAGATCTCTGGAGGTTAAGTACAAGACCATGAGAGTAGTTCAGTAAATAATTTTGGAGAGACTGGGCACATAATCTACATAATGGGGCGATACAAATCATACATTAAAATGGAAACATCAATTCTTATTATAAGGATTTTAAGAATGTAGGTATTACTATCACCTGGTGTTATGTTAGGTAATAGCAAATATTTAATATATATGGCAAGGTACAGAAAAAAAACTAAAAAAAATTGATATTTAATACCAGAAAAATTATAGGATATTTTTTTCTAAGGAAGAGAGGAACATGTTAATCTCCTTTTTGTTGAAAAAAATCTTAACATCTCTGTGCCTTTTTTCTGAAGCAACATATACATGTACTTGAAAAGGTTGAACTTGATGGACTTCAGTCTTTTTTCAACCTCATTAACTATGTTACTGTAAGGTGAAGTGAGAAATTAAATAGATAGGAGATAATAAATGATGAGAATGTTGAAGATAGTGGAAAAAGAACAAGATGAGAAAAGTGGTGAATGTATTATTTAATGGGGCTCACTAGTTTATAGTGTTCCCTGGGACCATCAGTGTCTTAAAGTGATTTTGAACATCTCAAAGGAAATATAATTTAGTCTCATTTGATTTATCACAACCTGATAAAATACTTGGCTGAGAACACATTTATTTTACATCTGAGAGCTCTTTTGAATGTGAATATATATACATATATATGTCTACATATGTCTATATACCTCTACACACACACACACACAAACATATATATATATAGATCTGTATATACATATATATATATATATATATATATATATATATATATATATATATATGCATCTACATAAATCTGTCAAGTAATTTACAGATTCATACACTGAATTATATTGGCTGTCTTTGTGTACACACACACACACATGTATATATATATATATATATATATATATATATATATATATATATATATATATATATATATATATATATATGTATATATATATATTACATAGACACATACTTGAGTCCTGTGAAATATTCCATGTAATGCAAGCCAGACTAATAAAAATAATAATAATATAGATTGGAAATGCTGGCAAAGAAGTTAATTGATGAATATGTTTGGAAAATATTCTGAATGTAACTGTGGACTCTAGCACTGAAAGGGTAATGCATGCATTAACACTATGTATGCCAGAGGGGTAATATTTAATACTGACATTTGAAGAATAAAAAGTAATGTATTTATTTAAAGAGAATACAATAAACCGCAGAATTGCTCCATAGAGCAAAAGACTGATTAATTGCAATGCCGACCTGCATTGTTCCACCTAATAGGAAATTAGATCAC